>CAUYLG010048266.1:0-16816 GCA_963573385.1 Cacajao melanocephalus | reverse complement strand
TTAGGTTTTGGGGTACATGTGAAGAACATGCAAGATTGTTGCATAGGTACACACGTGGCAGTGTGATTTGCTGCTTTCCTCCCCTTCACCTATATCTAGCTTTTCTTCCCATGCTATCTCTCCCCACCTCCCCACCTCCCACGGTCCCTCCCCTATTTCGAGAATGCCTGCCAAATACAGAAGTTTGAACATCTAGTACCCGTTAATTATTATTTTAAGTAAAAATGGTATTTTATATAAAAATAAAACAAAACAAAAAACTAGCTGATGCAGTTTCAAGACAACCTCAAAAGTACTTTTTCTGGCAACACTTATCAAATTTCAGAAGTGCTTTATGCACCCTTCCTATTCTGTCACACAGAATATTGAAAAGCTGTATGTCCCTGAGTTAAGATCTGAATTAATTAATGCCTTTACTGTCACTACTTCAGCAAATATAATGTCTTCCAGTAATGTTGATGCCACTGCCTTGATTCATATGAAGGCACCAACCATTTTACCATCATTACTTTTGTGTAATCATTAGTACAGATGTCAAAACAGTGAAGAATAATTAACATCTTAGTATTGTTTTGAAATAGATTTCACATGATGAGTCTCTTGAATGAGGGTTGGGGAACTTCAGCATTGCACGAACCATACTTCACTTTGAGTCTTGCTGGTCTATTTCTGTGTTAAGCTGGACCACACTCAGGTGTGTGTATGATTGAGGCAATTTTTGGTAGAGATCCAACAATTCCAACAATATCTATGTTTATGATGCACAGCCATGCTGTTTCCAATGAAGAGTATCCTTATATAATTTCAGTTTCTTAACATCTGATTTTGCCTCCATCACATGAAAGCTAACTAAAACTTTGCTCAATAAGAAGCTGTTAAAAGAGCAAATGTGGTTAAATCCACAAAGATAGACTTTGTTTAGCTAGAAAAGAATTTATGAAGCACTCTTTCTAAATAATATATTTTGCATGATGGCAGCCCCAAATTATGATTTATGTTACATTGATTAACTGATATTTTTGTTCTCATATACATTTTTAAATTATACACTAATAATGAAACTCCAATAGCAAGAAAGTCAATTAAAATTTTTTTAAAATGTGTAGGCATTTTTATTCCCTAAAATCATAAAAGTCTTACTTCACTTTAGCTGTATCTTGGCTCACATTTGGCCATTTCTTAGATGTCTGAGATCCAAAGGGAAGGTCAGCCTTAGGCTTCTCTTATTCCATTAATTTCACTATTAATTAAAAAGGAATTATTTATTTCTATCCTTACTAGATCAAGAAGTTCCAACCCCAGTTATACTATGAATAAGTTTTTGTCCTTTTCTTGAATATTAACTATGTTTTTCTTCCTTCTCTCTCAAATAAGATGAAAAAGGCCTGGATTTCTTCATAAAAATTAGAATTTTCTCATTAATAGATTTTTGTTTCACCATTTGTCATATAAAGAAACTGAGATATGTATATATGAAGTGCATTTCACAATCAAAATGTTACATTTAGTAACAAGGCTGTTTCTAAGGTTTCAATATCTTTTTATCAGATTCGATTTCTTACTCTTTTCCAAGGACTAGCTACGGAAACAAATGCATAAACAAGTGAATGAGTGCACGATCCATATATTTTTTTGAAAGAACTCAAGCCACTGATTTTGTTTTTTGTTTTTTGTTTGCTGATGCATAGCCCAATTATTTCAGGCCAAATGACATCTTTATTCAGTTTCTACTCTCTCGCAACTGATTTTTTTTTTTGCCCCCCTGGTAAGGTCGTTAAAACTTACTTCCCAAGCATCTGTTGAAAGAACAAATGCAGTTAATTCTCAAAGTCAAATTTAGTTTAACTAGAGGAGCTTTTGGTAATTGATGTCTTTTATATAGAAGCAGGAGTTCATCTATTCATGGGCTCCAAACATAAAAGGCATTGCATCTGGATAGAGACTGCAATTTGCCCCATAATTTTTCGTCACAACTGGAGTCTTTTATCTTCTGTCAATCAATAGTTGGAAACAGAAAGAGCTTTATCCACTCTAAGTAACAGAGAAGGAGGCTGCATTAGCCTGTAGGAAGACAATGCTAGAGATACTTGTAACTTCCTCTATATGGTCTGTCTAAACTAACATGTTTTCCCCATTGGTGGACAATCTGGTATTGTTATAAATAATTACAAATTTTTAAGCCGTAGATGGTGAGTTATCAAAATATATGAATAGAAACCCCATTTTAATGACACATATTCAGTCTCTACTCTGACTTCATGCTGAAATGTAATGGCAATTTAATTATTAATACTTAATCACCTACTGGTAACCCTCATTTACTGTATATTTCTTTAGCAAAACTTACAGAAAACAATGTGTATGGCTCTTTATTTTTCTTATCCTGGAAACTGTGACGTGAGAGATCTTAAGGATAAAATTCAATGCATACACTAACACTAAAAATAATCATTGGCTTTTACATGTTTAGTTGTGCAAAATGACACAATCGTGATTCAGAATTAAATTCATGCCCTTACTTATTGGGTATATGGTAAGACCAAATTGAATCACTAACCTGTCATTAAAACTTAGAGTTTTACAAGGACATGGGAGTTAACGTTCCTTGCATTGAAAGTGTTGTTTTGTAGATAAAGTTTTGAGGTAGAGAGATTCTCCCTAATCTCAGTAACTTTCTCAATTTCCCCTATAGTAAAAGAGCAGAAAAGTTTTTGTTTGTTTGTTTTTGAGACAGGATCTTGCTCTGTCACTCAGGCTGGAGTATAGTGGCGTGATCTTGGCCCACTGCAAACTCTGCCTCCCATGTTCATTTGATCCTCATGCCTCAGCCTCCTGAGTAGCTGGGACTACCGGCGTGTACCACCATGCCAGGCTAATTTTTGTCTTTCTAGTAGAGATGGGGTTTCACCATGTTGGCCAGGCTGGTCTCAAACTCCTGACCTCAAATGAACCTCCCACCTAGGCCTGCCAAAGTTCTCAGTTTACTGGTGCAAGCCACCATGCCTGGCCCAGTTTTTTTTTTTTTTTTAATCTTAAAAATAATTTCCCATTTTATGTGTCTTTTATTCTAAAACTTTTCATTGGAAGAAATTGTATATATTGAAGGTATACAATGTGATGATTTGACATATGTTGAACTGTGTAGTGATTGCTACAATCAAATTAAGGGACACATCCATCACTACTCATACTGTAGTTGAGATCTGCAGCACTTGTTCATCTCATAAATAAAGGTTGGAACCCTTTGACCAATATCTTCCTATCTCCCTGACCCCTAGGTTTCTGGTTACAGCTGTGCTACTCTTTTGATTCTATATATTAGAGTTTACTAGGTTCTACATAAAAGTGAGATCATATAAATGTGCCTTTCTTTATCTGGGTTATTTCACTTAGCACAATATCCTCTAGTTTTATCCAATGTTGTTGCAAATGGCAGTATTTCCTTCCGTTTGATAGGTTGATAGTGTCTATTCCATAAGCACATTGTATATGCTCATTTTCTTTATTATCCATCATTGTTCAGAGGACACTTAGATTATTTCCATGCCTTGGGTATCATGAATATTATTGCAATGAACGTGGGAGTACAGATATCTCATCAATATACTGATTTCATTTCCTTTTTATATAAACCAAGAAGTGAGATTGCTGGATTTTATCATGATTCTATTATTCATTTGTTGAGGAACCTCTATAATGTTCTTCAAAACAAGTGTACCAATTTACATTCTAACTAAAAGTGTGCAAGACTTTCCTTTTCTCCACACCATCATCACTTTTTATTGTTTATATCTTTGACACTTTCTACTAATATGAGTGAGGAAATACTCCTTGTGGTTTTAATTTTGCCTTTCTCTAATAATTAGAGATATGGAGCATTTTTTCATATATCTATTGGCTATTTACATGTTTTATTTTTGAGAAATGTCTATTTTGTCTCTTTGCCCATTTTAAAAATTGGATTATTTGTGGTTAATTTTGCTATTGACTTGTATGAGTTAATTCTGTATTTTGGATATTCTCTCATTATCAGATACGTGGTTTGCAAATATTTTCTCTCATTCTCCAGGTTGTCTTTTTATGTTTTTTGATTGTTTCCTTTAGTGTGCAGAAGTTTTTAGTTTGATTTAGTCCCATTTGTTTATTTGTGCTTTTGTTCCTTGTAGTTTTTGTGTTATGCCCATTAAATCACTGCCAAGGTGCATGTCAAGGGAATTTTTTCCTATATTTTCTTCTAGAAGTTTTACTATTTGAGATTTTTCATTTTCTTGCAGGTGAATAACCAGATTTCCCAACACTATTTATTGAAGAGACTTTTCTTTATCCATTGTGTAATATTTGGGCTCATATAAAAGATTAGTTGACGATCTATCCCTGAGTTTATTTCTGGGTTTCTATTCTGTTCCATTGTTCTATATGTCTTTTGTTATTCTGGTGCCATACTGTTTTTATTAATATAGCTTTGTAATATAGTTTGAAGTCAGGGAGAGTGATGCCTCCTGCTTTGTTCTTTTTGGTCAGGAATACTTTGGTTAAATGGGGTCTTTGTGGTTTATAAAATTTTAGAATTTGTTTTCTGTTTCTGTAAAATATACCAATGAAATATGGATAGAGATTGCATTAAATCTATAGGTTGCTTTGGGTAGTATAGATGTTTTAAGAATATTAACTCTTCAAATCTATAAACATATTTTACTGTTTAGTTGTGTCTTCTACAATTTGTATCATCAATATCATAATTTTTTGTGTACTTATGTTTCACCTCCTTGGTTAACTGTATCCTTAAATATCTTATTCTTTGTAATGGTATTGCAAATGAGATTATTTTCTTAATTTCATTTCCAGATAGCTTGTTGTTAGTGTATAGACATATACAGATTGATTTTGTATCCCACAACTTTACTAAATTTGATTATTCATTCCCACAGATTTTGTTACTTGTTTTGGTGGAGTCTTTAGAGTTTTCTCTAAATAAGATCATACCAAGAACAATTTAGCATTTTTATTTTCAATTTAAATGTCATTTATCTCTTTTTCTTGTCTAAGTATTTTTTGTAGGGCATCCAGACTATGTTGAAAGAAGTTGTAAGAGTGGACACTCTTGTCTTATTCCTGATTTTAGGGGAAAAGCTCTCAGCTGTTTATGGTTGAATATAATCTTAGCTGTGGGCTTGTAACATGTTGATGCAGGAGTTTTTCTTGACCTCTTTGTTGGACATACGATGGCAGTGCTCTGTTTACTTGGCCTACCACCCTCAACCTCTTGCAGGAGGGAGCGTGTGAGCAAGCGAGTGTAGAATCCAGCTAGCCACTTTGGTGCTGACAGAACAGGAACAAGCTCCATTCAGGCCCCATGGTGGTGCCCAGATTGGGGTGCTTGTGACCAAAGCCCCAGAGGGCATGTTACAATGCTCTCTCAGCTCCACTGCCCACGGACAGTAGTTTGTTATCAGCTCAGTGGGTCCGTTGCCTCATTGTGTGAAGCAGCTGCCTCCATCAGAGAGGGCAAAGGGCCAGCATGACACACTTTTTGGTTACTCACACTTGGTGGGTCCCAGGCTCTTCTCTGGCATTCAAGAAGAAAGAGGTTGCATGGACACTTGAAGGATAGTGGAGGTGGAGGATTTTATTTAGCAATGAAAAGGGATCTCAGTGGACAAAGAAGCTGGATAGGGGGCACGACAGACACGTAACCTTCCCTGAAGTCTGGCCATCTCCAGCAGGCTCTTTCTCCAAAGTTAAGCCACCTCTGCTCCAAGTTAAGTCCCTCTGAAGTCAAGTCACTTCTCTCCAGTCAAGCTGCTTCTCTTCTCTACCAACTGAGTCTGGGGTCTTTATAGGCACAGGATGAGGGGAGGGGCACACCATAGGTAGTTTTGCAAAAGACAACATCTGATTGATTGGTAAAAAGATGTTATTCAGAAAGGACAAATCGGGAAAGAGCAGGCAAACACAGATAGAAGTTTTCATTTTGGGCCAGAAGTTTCAGGCTTTTTGGCTTGAAGGTTGGGTTTTGCTGGGGACCTGCCTCTGTCTGTCTAGAATTTCTCTGCCTCCCGCATCTATCAATATGACATGTATTATGTTAAGATATTTTATTTGTATACCTAATTAATTGTCATTTAGAAAAATAAACATTTAAAATAACCTAACTTCACACCTTAAAGGACTACAAAAAGATGAAGCAAAATCCATATTCAGGAGGAGGAAGAAAATAATAAACATCAGCACAGGAATAAAGAAAATATAAACCAGTAAAGCAAAACTAGAAAAGATCAACAGAACTGGGTTTTCTTTCAAGATCAAAAAAATTGACAAACTTTTAGCTAGACTAACCAAGCAAAGAAAGGAAGATTAAAATAAATAAAAATTATAAACAAAAGAGGAGACATTAACATGATACCAAAGAAATACAAATGGTCATAAAAGATTACTATGAGTAATTGTAAACCAATAAATTGGACAGCTTAGAAGAAATGGATACATTTTTAGAAAGATATAATCTTCTAAAACTGAATTTTGAAGGAATAGAAAATATGAATAGATTTATAATAAGTAAGGAAGTTGAAATGTATTTTTTTAAAGCCCAATTAAAACAAACAAACAAAAGAAACCCAGGACAGATAGCTTCTACAGGTGAGTTCTACCAAGCATTTAAAGAATAATTAATGTCAATCTTTCTCAAACTCCTCCAAAAATATCGAAGACAAGGAAACCCTTAAGCTAATTTTATGAGCCAGTATTTTCCTCATACCAAATTCAGATTCAACAGTATAGTAAGGACACCATACATCAATCTCAAGTGGGATGTATCCCTGAGATTCAAGAACAGTTCAAGAAGCAAATCAATAAATGTGATACATCACATTGAAAGGATAAAGAATAAAATCATTTGATCAGCTCAATACATGCAGTAAAAATATTTGAGTGTAAATGAAGCATTCCTTCACGATAAGAACTCTCAACAAAGAGGCATAGAACGAAGAGCACAAGATTACTCATATATTGCTTTGTCCACTCCACCATCCACATTCTAAGTCCATTCAATTCTATAGATACTTATTGTTCTCATCCACAGCCTTGAAAATAAGCAAGAATTACCAGGACAATGAAAGAGAGAAGAACAACTAAATCAGAGGTGAGAATACATGCAAATCCACATATATAGCAACATAGTGCATTGAAACACAGGAGTTACAGCTGCAGGTTAGACTATGGAGCAAGAGAAGCTGCAACTAGAGAAAGAGGTGGAGGACAATCCCTGGAGCACGGGATGTTGTGCTCTGAAGTTGGAACATTATCCTGAAAGCTCTAGGAAGATACTTGCAGATCTTAAATAAGACAATGACATAATTATATAGTAAAGGGGTGTGTGTGTGTGTGTGTGTGGAAGGTGGATTTTTGAGTGGTGCAATAAAGACAGGAGTTTGTTATAACTACCTCTAGGAGTGTTGAGAGAGATTTCATTCAAGTCAGTAGAAGTGAATCTAGAGAAGAGGGAATGCCCTTTCATGATAAAGAGTAACCTTAGTGGCATGTGTTGTATGTCAAGGAAGAAAAAGGAGAATTTAGGAAAAATTGAATGCTTTCTATCTTGGACTGGGTCACATTGTCATTCACGAGGATAAAGAATGTATGCATACAAAATTGGATTCTTTTTGGTAAAGATTATTTATTCAATATCGAACATGTCAGATTTATTGTATATTTAGGAGAAATGCCAACACATGAAAAATATTTAAAATATTTGATTAGTGATTTTGGGCCATAGCATCTAGGCTGAAAAATAAAAATTTAGAAATTCTAGAATAAGGAAGTTAGTGATAAGAATTTCCCAGAGAGATACCATGGAATAAGAAAGAAAGTGAATGAATGACCCTAAGAAATAACAACTTTTAAGTAACAGATCAATATTAAGGCTTGGGGAGCCACAGAAATTGAGGAGAGAAATTTCTGGAGGTATTCAAGGTCACATAGGTAGGGAATGACAGAGCTAAGGATAGTACCCATGTATCCTGATGCCTGGCTACTGGATTTTCCTTCACAATGTCTTTTTATTTTGAACGGAGTGTTAATATCCATCTCTCAGAAATAAAATATCTTGCTCACTCATTTATTCATTCATTTGTTTTTTCAAAAAACTTTTATTCCATGTAGCTGACACTTTTTAAGGTTCTGGAGTTATAAGAGTGATAAAAATCAAGGAGATTGTATTAGCAAATGTACTGTGACAAACCACTAGATTTGGTTAAGGATGTAAAATGAACATAAAGCTTAATGTCCCTAGGTTTTTTGTTTGTTTGTTTGTTTTTTTGTTTTTTGTTTTTTTTCCCCACAAAGCATTAAGTTTGGAAATCTCAATCAATCCATTCCTAGGATTTCTCATCTCCCATAAGAGGTTAACACCCAAAAAAGGGTCTTCTTAAGTCAAAAATATTTCCCTACAACTAAGTGCAGCAAAAATGTATATTGCTTTCTTTCTTTCCATTAGATGAAATATCTAAAGCAGAGACATCCCAGTGCTCTTTTGCTAAACTGGATGAATCTAATATTCATTGTTAATGCAGCGATCAATTTATCCCATCTGTTCAATCATCTCTTTTCTCATTCAACACATATATTCTGAATTTTTTTAGTGTGTACCATCAATTAAACCAGTCTCCTTGGAATGAGACACTCTGAAAAACTGAGGACAAAGAAGAAAATCCTGGGAGATAGTGATTTTTTGATGTGGGTCTTTTAGTAGAAGCATTAAGTCGGGCTAAGAAAGAAGTCTTCTGGGTATATGAAAGCCTGCACAAAAAGGAATGGCGTGATGTCAAAAATGTGGAGAACTAGAGCAAAGAGTTTCCGTGGGTAACTAGTTGATGGTGTGGCTACAAAAAAAGTGCACCAGATTTTGAGTAAGTTTATCCAGCCAACTTTTATCCTGTATGTCTGATTATGTGTCACCTAAGGAGGTGACACTATACTAGAAAATCTGTAGGGGGTAACCAGGGGAGTTTAAGGCTAGAAGGGCATTTAAGTTGGCATCTAAATAGGTTCTCTCTGGAAGCTGAGCAAAGACTGCTCAGAGACAGCACAGACTAGAGGCAGAGAGAGTAGTTAGGATGCCAGGTATAATTTTGTGACCTTGTCTTTTACCCTGAGGGGTAAATTTTTTACAATCATTATCATAAACATCTTTGTGAGCTGGACAATGACATTCTAATCAATAATGGTAATTGACTTTCATTCTAGGTTCCTGGATAACTTCTTTTTTTATCTGAAACATTCTTCTGATATTTAATTGAAAGTGATCTCCTTTACCTCTTCTGTAAGACACAATAAGCACAGTTTAGACTTTCTTTTGGCAGAGAATAGTAAAGCGCACAAAAGGTTGTGTTTTTTTTTGTTGTTTTTTGTGTTTTTTAAATTACAGGAGAGTGGCATATGGCTCCAGTGGCAGAATTAGAATATGGCCCTCTGCTGACGTATGTGCATTTTATAGGAAGTTACCATATGTGTTTATGACAACAATGGTAGATTTAATCTTTTTTCCATTTTAAAGATTGGACAATTTTATATGAAGTAAAGAAAAGAGATTTTGAAAGACACCATTCTAATGGCTAACTATGCAATTTACCTGCATTAGAGATATCCCGTTAACAACTGGCATGATGTATTTTATTCTTTTTTCATGGATTCCTGACATCCTCTTACAGTTTAACATTTGTCATTTCCAGTTTTTTCTTGGCAAGTCACTAAGGTGTTAAACATAACATTGACACTGCTTTTTAAACTCAGTCTGTAACACTAGCAGCTCTTAAGTTCAATAGACCTACCTTTTGTTTCTAGCTGGGTGAACAAGCCTGACTTGTTCACAAAGCATGGGTTATAAGTTTCAGTTTTGTGTTCTCAAAGCCACATTTTTTCTGCCTCTATTTATCTTCATCTCTTCTTATGCATCTGTCTCTTGCTCCTGAGTTCTTTCTTTGGTTTTCAGAATAAACAGTTAATAAAGCAAGTTAATGAGCCTGCTTTTTGATAACTAGACTGCTTAAGTTAAACTAGTAATTATGAACGAAGTATTATTTTGCAGTTTACAAAACAAGCCCTACGTACATGATCTCCATGAGTCTAAACATTCTATAAAGAAAGCACTGTTATAAGCTTTATGCAGGTAAGGAATGTGTGAACATGTGACTCAGAAGTAAAGCATCACTTTGACAAGGACATGTCTAATAAGGGACTGGGGACAGTGGACATGGGTTTAAGTCCCTGATCTTCTGCTAAGCTACATGTGGGACCTAGAGTAACTTCCTTTTCTTCTTCTAGACTCTTTCCTCATACACCTGTATTGATGACCTAGGCACCTTGAAACTTTATAATTTCAGGACTACAGAGTCATCACTCAGTAGTGCTGTACTGTATTAAGTTTTATGTCTGTTTATAACTTTAGACAGTATGCTGACCTCCTCTCCTTTGTCTTGAGAAGATACAAATGGTGCTAATGTTTAAAAGCTTCTCTTGAAGACTTAAGAGGCTAGATAGCATTAGGAACTATATTATACAATTAGTTTTCTCCACTTAACTAGAATTTAAAAAAATAAACTAAGAGAAGTGATGATTAGCCATAGCTAAGCCTTCATTTGTCATACTCTTCTTAAATTCAAACCAACAAAAACAATGAACTAGTCATTACTAAATGAAAAAAAAGTGTTTTTTTTGTAAAATTCTATTGATGGTTTATATTCAATTTCTATAGATTAAAAATCTTGAACTGTAGAAGGTTTAAAATGGCAGTGTGGCACCAAGCTGACACATTCTTTCAACACGAAACAGCAGGAAGTCTTTTAAAAATACAGGTTCTGGGGTCAGTCTGCCTGGCTTTGAATTCCATTTTGTTACTCGTTAGCAGTGTAAATGTGGGCATCACTAATAAGGCATGGCACAGAATCCCTCCATGCCTCAGGTTCTTCATCTGTAAAATGGTGATAGTAATGATTGTGCCATTATTGAAAAGTTCTGAAGAAAAATAAGGTAATATGTAGAATACTTAGCATCTAGAAAACGTGTTAACCCTTTGCATTAGATTTTAATATTTAGCAGCCATATGATAAATGCTTAGAATTTTTAAAAGAAGCGTAAATTAGGCACTGTTTATCCCATTTTACTGATGAGAAATTTAAAACACACAAAAGTTGAGGGATTTCCTAAGACCACAAAACAAGTAATTGGCAGAGGAGAGATTTATATCCAGGTCTATCTGGTTCCCAAGTGCTTAAATTTTTCTTTTTGCCATACCACTTTCTATAACATAAAATACACCATTTTCTTATTAATATTCAATACTCTGAATACCTAAAGCATTTTTCTATTACTATTTACTATGTCAAATACGTTTTTAATGACTGGCAGAATCTCCTCTGTTTAGCAAAGCAGGCTGCCTTAATGATTGTTACAAGACATGCATTTGTTCATAGACATCAAGTAATTCAGAGAATGTGTTATGCCTATAAAACAATTAAAATGTAACTTCTCTTTGTAAAATTCTTCTTTCCTTATTACCAACATTAATTTGTTTTTTAAAACTATTACTTTTTATAAAGGCAGTTAAGAAAAATTATACTTTAAAAATTAACTGTTTTAGAAGAAAGAATCATATCCATCAAAGGGTAAGGAGCTATTAATTACTGAATATGACTCTGTTTTAGCCATTGTATATCTATTGTCTCATTTAATTATCATAAATACACTTAGAGGAAAACATTTTGGCCTCCATTTTTTTTAAAGAGGAAGCTGAGTTGCATATACAGTCCTTGATTTCCTCAACGTCATACAACTGGAGTGAAGATTTAATCCCAAGACTATCTCACATCAAAACATGTTTTCCTTTTACCTACTAAGGCAAGTGTTTTGCTATTCAACTATTGCAAGTAAGAATTAAAAACTCTGAATGACAAAAATTAACCATGTTTAAACAAGGATCCTGAAACACTGGTTTTCTTAGATGGTCTGTGACAGAGAGGGAAAGAGATAATAGATACATGGAGACATCTTAAACGCTTTCAAACAAGAGAGATACAAAGTATCATTTGTTGAATACTGATTAGGTAACATAAAATTTCTATCCTGAATGTCTTGGTAGTGTATTTGAAGAAAAATATTCCCAATATCAAATTCTGATTATGCTTTCACTGGCGGCATGCTATCAGACACATTGCTACACTCCCTAATTCTCAGTAAACTCATCTTTAATTTGTAAATAATTCTTACTTCTTCAAGCTGTTGAGAATATACTTTATGTGAAGATTAGAGCAACGCCACTCCATCTAAGTACTACAGTCACCCCTGATTTGCAGTCCCTTTATAGGTGTTAGATTGTTATTATTTATTTTATTTATTTATTTATTTGAGATGGAGTCTCTCTCTGCGGCCCCGGCTGGAGTGCATTAGTGAAATCTTGGCTCACTGCAATCTCCGCCTCCCAGGTTCAAGAGATTCTTCTGCCTCAGCTTTCCAAGTAGCTGGGATTACAGGCGCACGCCACCAGGCCTAGCTAATTTTTGTATTTTTAGTAAAGCCAGGATTTCACCATGGTGGCCAGACTGGTCTCAATCTCCTGACCGCAGGTGATCCACACGCCTCAGCCTCCCAAAGTGGTAGGATGACAGGCATGAGCCACTGCACCAGGCCTAGATTATTTTTCATTTAATTTACTATAATTAATCATAGGTTAAATCATTATGTTTTATTTATCTATTGTTTATCATGTTCATTGAATCACAAATGTCTGTTAGAGTGTCTGGCACTTAGTAAATTTTAAATACATAATTAGGAATGAATTATTATGAATGAATGAGTGAGTGATTACCCTCCAGAATCTGGAATATACTCAACAATTAATAGTTACTATTTATTTAAAATTATTACTTTGAATAACTCTAATACATGTTTTATAAATAAATAAATTTCAGTAAGTGATACAGAAGAACTTTAAGCTGGGAGAAACATGATGTGACTGCTTTTTAAAAGGTCTCTAGCTTCTTTTCAGAAGATGAAGTGCAGATTGGAGTGAACAGATTATGATATCTTGTCTCAAAAGTTTTTATATTAATTCTCATAAGAAGTCTTTAATATGCCAATTAAGGTGCCTGCTCTTTACATGTAGACATTTCTTTTTAGTTTAAATCAGGGCAGTGAGTATGGACAAACTGCATTATTGCGCAGCTGACCAAATGATTTTATGTACATGTCCTTTGCACAGCTAAGAAGTGCCTCATTTGGAGAAGTAATGAGGTGGGGAACAACAAAGAAAGAATTAGAAGGCCAGGTTCAGACCCTACACTTCTGCTTGCTAAAACACATGGTAAGCTTGCGTACCAGAAATGTAATAGCAAAGGTATTCAGAAGGGGACAGATTCAGAGAATACTTTAAGGGATTCCATCAATAGAATTTGCTGATGGATTGAATGTTAATGTGAAAGAAAGAGAGGAGTCAGAGTTAACTCTTAGATATTTTTGGTTCAAGCATCTAGAGGAATAGTTGCCATTTATGATGATGGGAAATAATGAGTAGGAAACATATTTAATGGTGAAAAATACATACAAAATCAATACTTCTGTTTCAGACAGATTAAGTTAGAGATGAAGGTAAGCAAAGACATCTAAAGGGTAGGATATCAGTTATCCAGATCTGCTGTAGCAAATTGCCATCATGGCTCAAAGGCTGGCAGAGATATCATGGCTCAGGAGGTGGAACCTTCATAGGTCCAGAGGGCAAAACATGAAACCAAAGAATTATTTGCAAACTTTAAAATTTAATGGCATTTACTTCCCTGACTTGGAACTTATCTGGCATCATTGACCCCTTTATTTCTTTCATTTTCTCTTTTGTTGGAATGAGAATATCTTTCCTATGTCTATGACATCATTGTGTTTGGAGAGCAGGTGACATACATAGTTTCATAGGTCCTAAGATCGAGAAATTTTGCTCCAAAATGTCCTTCCCAGGGTCTCAATCTTTATTTTTTAAATTGCAAAAATATGTTTAAATTTAAATTTGATTACAAAATTTGGTAGCTCTAACCAATGATATTTAGATGATCCCTTGAACTCAAAGTTGATACTCCACTGAGTTGAAATTTTTGGATGTTGGCATAGAGTGATGTACTCTGCACGTAGGATGGACAGGTATTTCAGAGTGTCAAAAAGCAGACTGTAGTAAATTGAAGAGTGGCTCCCTAAAAGGTATATCCACATACTAGAATCTATAATTGTGACCTTATCTGGAGAAAAAAGAAAAGCATGTTTGCAGATGTGTTTAAGTTCAAGACCTTAAATTGAGATTATACTAGATTATTTTGGGTGAGCACTAAGTTCAATGACAAACATCCTTATAGGAGAAAAGCAGAGGGTAATTTGAGATGACAAAAGAGAGGGTTGTATGAAGATGGAGGCAGAGATTGGAGTTTTGCAGTCACAAGCCAATGAATGCCTGGAAGCCCCGGAAGCTGTGATGAGCAGAAAAGATTCTCCGATTCTCCCTTATAGACACCAGAGAATAAGTAGCCCTGCGGACACCATGATTTGGATTTCTGGTCTCCAGAACTATGAGGGAATAAATGTATACCATTTTAAGCTACCCAGATGGTGGCAATTTGCTATGACAGCCATGGGAAAATAATACAGGTAATTAGATGTATGGGACTGGAATTGAGAAAACAGAGCTGAAGATGTGACTTTAGCAATCTTAATTGGATAGATATGGACAGATAATATTTAAAGTCGTAATACTGGATAGGATCTTAACTATGTGAGGTCATATATACATATAAAATCATATATAAACTTTATGATTTTATGTGTATAAAATCATATGACCTCATATATGAGAGAAAGACATATATAGATATATGAAATCTTTTCATATATAAAATTTTTTCATATATATGAAATATTTTCTCATATGTATATGAAACAGAGAAAAATAAAAGATTGAACTCTGAGGCAATACAATGTTTTGAGTCGTCAGAAAACAGAGAAAGATTCAGAAAATGAGACTAAGTTACCAGAAGAAAATAGAAAAAACAAAAGGAAGAGGACTCTTCAAACTCCATAAAGAAAGAATTTCAGAGAAAAGGTGTAATAACCATGTCAACTGCTTCTACGTGATCAAGTAATATGATGAGTAAGAATCAAACACTGGATTGGTCAAGTAACAGTCCTTGATAAACTGAACAACAATGCTTTCCAGTGTAAACACCCAGTTGACCTAAGCGTATGCTTAAGAGAGATATTGACGAGGAGTTATGGAATTTCAGATAGATAATATATTTGGAACTTGTTCTATGAAATAGAAGCAGGAGGATCACTTGAGGTCAGGAGTTCAAGACCAGCCTGGCCAACATGGTGAAACTAAACTGCTAGGTATTTTCTTTTACTTTAAAGGAAAATACATTTTTTCTTTAAACATACAAAAGTATATATATTTATATTATATTATCCGTATACATACATACATTATATATGCAAATAAGGGAAAGAACAGTTCCATATATATATATATATGGAACTAAAAGAAACATTTTCTTCAAACATTGCTTCTGCAATGTTTTTGCTTTTCTACAATTCTATTTCTACAAATCAAACTGTACTAATCTTGGAATTTCTCACTTTTCCCTCTTTTCTTCTCTTCTGTATTTTTCATTTATTTTAGTGTTTTGTGTTTCAACCTAAATAATTTCTTTTACTCTGAAATTTAATTAATTAATTCTCTATTCAGTAGAATCTAGAGTACAGTAAAACACATCTGTTGGTTTTTGAAATTTCATTATTTTACTTTTTGGAAATGGTATTTTCAATTTAAATTGTGTGTGTCACAATATAAGTATCTATAGCCTACCAATCTATTTGTATTTTGCATTCTTTTTGCTATTTTCTTTAATTTTATTTTATCATATTGAATATTTCCCTATGTGTGTCCAATTCTTTTTATCCATATCCAGATAGTATATTAACTAATTGTTTATGATATTAACTTGAGACTTATTATGTTCTTTTTTCTTTAGAGTGGATTTTGTTTCTTTTTATGTCAGGGACATAGAGTACTTGACAGTAAGAATTTCCAAAAGGTATTCTTCCTCAAGTATTTCTTCCTATCTTGTTTATTGCTTTTTCTTCTACTCAAATATTTTAGATAAAATCACTGCTTGGGAGACTGAAAACGATAGATCTGGGCATTTTGGATCGTATGCTAGGATACTACTATACCTCCCACAGCTTTAAATATAGTTAGTAGCCACTTGCAGTTATTTACATTTAAATTAATTAAAATTAAATACAATTGACAATTTGGCTTTATAGTTACACTAGCCATATTTTATTAGTTCAAAAGCCACATGTGGCTATGACTGTCATATTGTTATCCCCATCAATACAGAAAGTTTCATTGCAAAATACTACTCTAAGAATGCCAGGTCATTTGGAAAGAAAAGGGTCAAAGAAAACTGCAAATGTTGATACAGCTGCCTCACCAGTCTGACTCTTATTTCATTACATTGTGTGTAAAATAAAAAATCTGACGTGTCTAATTCATTATCCTATTGACCTTGAAATGCTTGATGTTATCCTCAAATGATTTCACATTTTGTAATTCCTTTTAAGAATGGTTTCTTTTTTTTTTTTTAATTTTTTTTTGAAAGAAAGAAAAAGAGAGGAAAGTGAGAGTGAAAGAAAGAAAAAAAAGAATGTAAGAGAGAAAGAAAGAGGAAGAGAAAGAGGGAGAGAGAACGGGATTCTTGTTCTATTGCCCAGGCTAGAATGCAGTCTAAAA
>CAUYLG010048265.1:0-32105 GCA_963573385.1 Cacajao melanocephalus | reverse complement strand
TTTCTTCCCATTTTTGTGGATTTATCCACCTGTCGTCTTTGTAATTGCCGACTTTCAGATTGGGTCTGAGTGGACGTCTGGCTTGTTGGTGATGAAGTTTTTTCTGTTTCTTAGTTTTCCTTTGGCGGATGCCCCTTCCCCACAGAGCTAGGCCTTCCTGGGTTTGGCTGTGCTTACTGTGAAACTCTCAGTCTTCAGTGCTTCCAATTGCTGTTCTCCTTGTGGGGTTGGGATCAGCTGAGCCCAACTCAAAGGGCACCCAGTCCCGCATACTTCGCACTGAGAAGCACCGCGCTGCTTCAGGGCACCGGCAAAACAGCAATGCTGGGCAAGAGAGTCATGCTGGCGACCCATGTGGCTCCTTCGCTGGGTATCTCCCAGTTTGTGGGCGACAGAAATTCGTCTGAAATTGCAGCGTCCACTCACTCTCTGCACATTCACTGGGAGCTACAATCCTGAGCTGCTGCTAATCGGCCATCTTGGATTTCTCTCCGCCCAGTGATGAAGTTTTTTCTGTTTCTTAGTTTTCCCTTGGCGGACGCCCCTTCCCCACAGAGCTAGACCTTCCCGGGTTCAGCTGTGCTTGCTGTGAAACTCTCAGTCGTCAGTGCTTCCAATTGCTGTTCTCCTTGTGAGGATGGGACCAGCCGAGCCCGACTCAAAGTGCACCCCATCCTGTATACTCTGCACTGAGAACCTTTTTTTTTTTTTTTTTGAGACAGAGTCTTGCTCCGTCGCCAGGCACCAGGCTGGAGTGCAGTGGCGCAATGTCGGCTCACTGCAATCTCCGCCTCCTGGGTTCAAGCAATTTTCCTGTCTCAGCCTCTCGAGTAGCTGGGACTACAGGCATGTGCCACCAGGCCCAGCTAATTTTTATGTTTTTTTTAGTAGAGATGGGGTTTCACCATGTTGGCCAGGATTGTCTCAATCTCTTTACCTCGTGATCCGTCTGCCTCGGCCTCTCAAAGTGCTGGGATTACAGGCATAAGCCACTGTGTCCAGCCATATCTGGCTGTTTCTTTCATTTTTCCTGTGTGGCTTTCATTCTCTCCTGCTGCAGGTGGGGAAGATGGCCACAAGCAGTCCTAGTTATCCATTCTTCTAGCCATGCTGCAAAGCAAAAGACTGTTTTCCTTAGTATCTCTGTCAGAAAAGTCCTGGGGATTATTCTGATTCACTGTAATATCTATAGCTGTTAATGCAGTGAGGGATGGGTTTGGATATAGTGTGCAAGATATGGTACCTGGGGAGAGAACAACACTAGGATTAAGGTAATAGAAATTTCAGATATAGAACATACCAAAGAAAATAGAATCAACCTTAAAATTCTTATTCTGGGCCTTGTGTGTAGCCAGCAGAGGAGCAAAATTTTGATTTCTTCAAGTTTTGACCAATTCAATATATTATGTCATTAGTAGACTATTTCCAGAGACAAATTGGATTATATATGTCTTGGTATTCTAAATTAGGAAGTGTCACAAAGGACTCAAGATGGCATGGTTTTGAATTATTTAAGAGCTATTCCAGTTCCCTTGGGTTTGCTATAAAAAGGACAGACATATATCCAACTATATTAGTCAAGATTCTTCAGTAAAATAGAACCAATTGAAGATTATATATTTATAATCAAATATCTTGAAAGAGTTTAACAAATGGACTCACAAGATTGTGGGAGCTGCTAAGTCTGAAATCTGCAGGGTAGGCCAGCAGGCTGGTGATCCAGGGGAGAGTTGATGTCGGTCTTGTGACTGAATAGTCTGGAAGCAGAACTTTTCCTTTTTAGGAAACTTCAGTCTTTTCTCTTAAGGTCTTCAACTGATGGTATAAGCCCATTCATATTATGGAGGATAATCTACTGATTTGCATGTTAATCACATCTAAAAACACCTTCACAGCAGTGTCTAGATTGATGTTTGACCAAGGAACTGGGTACCACAGCCTAGTCATGTTGATACATAGAATTAACCATCACACCAACACTCATAAAATTTATAGTCATTAACATTTAAGTATCATTGTGGCTCTGTAGTGATGGAGTCAGAGTTTAATATTTATGTATCTTGTCCTACCACTTCATAAAATTAGTAAACATACCAACTGGGACATATAGGGACCATCAATGGATCATTTGGTTTTAGCCATAATGGAATAAAAGTGACTAGATTTACCCTCCTTCCTAAAACACCCCCAAAGCAGAAAAAAATACATGAAATAATGAATTACAAAACAATAGACATCATGAAATACAGGACAGTTATCCTGTGAATGTGAGGCAAAAAGGAGGAGGAACCCAAGGAGAGCTAGTGGATTTCCCAAGTTGAGAGTCAAGGAAGACCAAGGCACGTGAAGTTCACAGGACTGAGAGCTCTGGAGGTTCCCAAAGTGTTCAGCAAAGTACTTCTGGCTCATGCTTGTGAGGAGACCACCCAAGCCTGGGGAAATAACTAAGAGGACCTGGAGAAACAATGCATAGTGTCTGTTCTCATCAGCCAGACTGGAAAACCTCATGATACATGGGGCATTAATAAAAGTACTCAGAAGGATCTTGCCTCAGTAGTGGGGGACAGTTGGCCTTGGACTAAATACTGCTCTGGCCACCTACTAAAATAGCTTGTAGCTTATTTAATCATTATGTTAGTTGTTTATCATCCCTATTATAATATAATGTTCATAAAGACCCAGCTTTTTAATTCCTTTCTTCATTTTTATGTGTTAAGTGCCTTGAACAGTACCTGCCACTCAATAGGATGCCTGATTTGAAAGTGACCCTAGCTTGGAGAAAGTCCATCAGGTGTTACCCCAGGCTTAAGGAAAGTATGAGAAAAGGTGAAACCTCAAATAAAAATTCAACTAAGAGAAACTAAAGGCTTGGTAACTCCTCAAGGTAACTAAGCCTTTAGTTTCTCTTACTTGAGAAATGATTCACCATATAGCTCTATTAATATCTCATAAACACCCAAAAATACCTGTGTCAAACTCAACTAATTAACTTCTCACCTAAATATCCCCATTCCCTTCCTGTGTATCTTAACATGACACACCCTCCGTAAGAAACATAGACATTACTCTTGATTTTCTTCTCTGTCTCTCTGCATTTAAAAATTTACCAGTTCTGATGTTTTTATGTTTTAATATTAAAAATCTACCTACTCCTTTTCACCCTTTCCCACTGTGTTTTCAGGCCCTCATTCTCTCTCATTTGGATCATTCAGCAATCTTCTAACTGCTCTTCTGACCTCCTATCTTGCTCTTCTAATCTAGTTTGCACACTGTAACCAAAGTGATCTTTCATGTCTCTCCTATTGCTCTCAAGAGTATGTCTCATGTCCTTCATGTAACAATGAACAGCCTCATGATGTATGCGATGGTTAATTTTATGTGTTAACTTGATTGGGTTAAGGGATGCCCACATAGCTGGTAAAACATTTCTGGGAGTGTTTGTGAGCATGTCTTCAGAAGAGATTAGCATTTGAATCAGTGGACTGCCCTCATCAATTTGAGTGAATATCATACCTTTCTATTTACCTGGGCAGTTTTATTTCTAGGAGTTACAGATTTTTCTAACCAGCTTAAGAATGTCCTTGCTGAAGCAGTAAAAAATTTAATTTTATTAAATTTTGATCATTGAGTGCACAAATTTTTCAGCATTCTGTGTGATGAAATGGAAAATATATATATAGTACTTCTGCTACATACCGAAGTTCAATAGTTGAACAACTGTATGGCAATAAACTGGATAACTTAGATGAAATGAAAGAATTTCTAGAAAGACACAAACTACCTGAACTGATTCAAGAAGGACTAAAAAATCTGTATAGACCTATAACAAGTAAAGAGTTTAAATTTGTAATACCAATATTCCCATGAAGAAAAGCCCAAGACCAGGTGACTTCACTGGTAAATGCTATCAAATATTTACATAATTAATACCAATTATTCACAAACTCCTCAAATAAAAAATGAGAGAACACTTTTGAATGCATTTTATGAGGCCAATATTATCCTAATACCAAATCTAGACAAAGGCATTATCAGAAAGAAAACTACAGATCAATGTCTTTTATGAATATAGACAGAGTTCCCCAAACACTAGCAAATCAAATCCAGCAGTATATTAAAAGGATTATACTCCATGAAAAAGTATGATTTATTCCAAGAATACAAGTTGTTTTAACATCTGAAAATCAATTAATGTAACAAACCTGATCAATAGAATAAAGAACAAAAACCACATGATCACCCCAATATAAGCAGAAAAAACATTTGGCAACATTCTGTACTTCCTCACAGTAAACACAGTGAATAAACAAGGAATATAAATTTATGCAACCTACTAAAGGGCATCTATAAAACACCCACAACTAACATTATATTAATAGTGTAAGACTGAATGCTTTCCCTCTAATATGTGAAACGTAACAAAGATGTTTGTTCTGGCCACCTCTATTTAACATTATACTGTTAGCTTTAGTAAGGGCAATTAGGGAAGTAAATAAAATAAAAGGCGTTCATATTGGAAAGGAAGAAATAAAACTATCTTTATTTGCATATGATGTAATTTTGTATATAGAAAATCCTAAGGATCCACTAAAAAACTATTAGAACTAATAAATGAGTTCAGCCCATTGCTGGACACATGGGCAATATACAAACATAATTATATGTGTGTGCACTTGCAATAAATGATATAACTATTAGGAACGCAATTACATTTACAATGGCATCAAAAAGAATGCAATACTGAGGAATAAATTTGGTGAAAGAAGTGCAAGAGTTGTACACTGAAAACTAAAAAACATTTTGCTTTAATTAAATAAGGCCTGGATAAGTAAAAAGATATTCCATACTTGTGGGTTTAAAGCCTTAAATAAAAATTATTCAATACTTGTGGATTGAAAGACTTAATATTGTTAAGGTAGCTATATTAGTTAGAGTTCTCCAGGAAGACAGAAGCAATAGGAAGAATGGATGGATGGATGGATGGATGGATAGATAGATAGATAGATACACAGATACACAGATACATAGATACATAGATAGATAGATGAAAAAGGATTTATTAGAATTGGCCCATGCAATTACGGAGGCTGAGAAGTCCCATAACAGCTGTGTTAGTCCATTTTTTTTTATTGCTATAAAGAACTGCCCAAGACTGGGTAATTTATAAAGGAAAGAGGCTTAATTAATTCACAGTTCCACATAGCTGGGGAAGAAATTGTAATCATGGTGGAAGGCAAAAGGGAAGAAAGGGACCTTCTTCACAAAGCAGCAAGAAGGAGAATGAACACAGGAAGAACTACCAAAAACTTATAAAACCATCAGATCTCATGAGAATTCACTATCATGAGAACCGCATGAGGAAAACTGCCCCATGATCTAATTACCTCAACCTAATCTCTTCCTTGACACATGGAGATTATGGGAATTATAATTCAAGATGAGATTTGGGTGGAGACACAAAGCCTAATCATATCAACAGGCCATCTGCAAGCTCAAAACCCTGGGATGCCTGCGACATGACTCGGTCCAAGTCCAAGTCTAAAATGATCAATACGAGAAAGCCAATGATGTAATTCTCAGTCTGAAACTGAAGGCCTGAAAACTTGGGAAGTTGCTGGTGTTAAGTCCCAGAGTCCATGGTCGCAGAGTCTGAAATTCTCCAAGGGCAGAGGAGGAGAGTGTAGCCTAGGTCCTGGAGGGAGAGAAAAAAGAAATCCTTTCCCCCCTTTTTTTTTGTTGTTCTAGTTGGGCCCCAGGCTATTGGATGGTGCCTACCCACATTGAGGGCAGATCTTTCCCACTCGGGCCACTGAGTCACATGTCAACCTCTCCTAGAAACAGCTTTATAGACACATCAATTAGTAATGCTTTACTAATTATCTAGGGATTTTTAAATTCAGTCAAGTTGACACTTAAAGTTAACCATCACAGCAGTACTCTCAAAAAATTAATCTGCATATTCAAGACAATTCTTATTAGAATAACAACTGGGTTTTATTTTGCAGAAACTGACAAAATTCAGTTAGGTACAGTGGCTCAGCCTGTAATCCCAGCATTTTGGAAGGCTGAGATGGGGAAATTGCTTGAGGCCAGAAGTTCAAGACCAGCTAGGTCAACATGACAAAACCATGACTCTACTGAAATTACAAAAATTAGCCAGGTATGGTGGCACATGCCTGTAATCCCAGTTTCTTGGGAGGCTGAAGCATGAGAATGGCTTGATCCGAAGAGGCAGAGGTTGCAGGGAGCCGAGATTGTACCACTGCACTCATACCTGGGTAACAGAGCAAGACTCTGTTTCAAAAATAAAATTCACATGGAAATTAAAAGGACCTATTATGGAATAGCCAAAATAATTGTGAAAAAAGAACAAAAAAGTGAGACTCCTATTTTTTTCTTATTTCAAAACTTACCACAAAACTACAGTAATCAAAACTGTATGGCACCAGCATAAGGATAGACATATAGTCCAATGTAACAGAATTGAGAGTCCAGAAATAAATCTATACATCTATGGTCAACTGGTTTTTAACAAGAGTACCAAGACAATTAAAAGGAGAAAGAAGTCACCTCAACAACCAATGCTAGGACAACTGGATATTTGCATGCAAAAGAATAAATTTGGAAACCTACCTCACCATGTATACAAAAATTAATTCAAAATGAATTGAAGACATAAATTAAGAGCTAAAACTATAAAATTTGTAGGAGGAAACATAGGTGTAACTCTTATGGACCTTGCCTTAGGCAGTGGTTTTTTAGATATGACACCAATAACAAAAGGGATGTAAGTAAAAAGAGAAAATCATTAAAATTAAAAAATGTTATGTTTCAAAGAATGACATCAATAAAAAGACAATCCACAGAATGGGAGAAAATATTTGCAAATTTTAAGTTTGATAAGGTTTGAATCTAAAACATATAAAGAACTCCTACATTTGAATAATAAAGAGATAAATAACTCAGTTTATAGTTATTTATCAGTTTATATAGAAATGTATAGAATATACATTTCTCCATTGATGATATACAAATGGCTAATAATCATACGAAAAGATACTTAAAATTTTAACCATCAGGGAAATGCAAATAGAACCATAGTGAGATACCACTTCACACCCACTAGGATGGTTAATATGAAAAAAGGCAGAAAAGACAAGGGTTTGAGAGGATGTAGAGAAATTGGAACTCTCATACACTATTGATATGAATGATAAATAGTGTGGCTGCTTGGAAAACAGTCTGGCAGGCCCTCAAATGATTGAACATAGAGTTATCACATAATTTAGCAATGGCACTCCTACTTACATATCCAAGAAAAATTAAAATGTATGTTCATGCAAAAACTTGTACACTAATGTTCATGGCAACACTATTTAGCCCAAAATGGAAACAGCATCAGCTGTTTATTTCATGGCCTTATGGCCAAATAATATTTCATTATATTGATAATCTAGATCTTTTTTTGGCCATAAAAATGAAGTACTGTACTGATATGTTACAATTTGGATGAACCTTGAAAACATTATGTTAAGTGAAGTCTGTCAAATAAACCATGATTATATTTATATGAAAGTCTAGAATAGATAAACCTATAGAGGCAGAAAGTAGATTAATGGTTGTCTGTCACTGGGGAGGATAGAGGAATTGGAAGATGTTGGCTGAAGGGTGTCGGATTTCTTTGGCTGTTAATTGAAAACATTCTAAAATTGATTGTGGTTATGATGTACAATATATAACTCTGTGAATATAGTGAAAATCATTTCAATTGGGTGAATTGTGTGAATTATCTCCTGATAAAGCTATTAAAAAATGCCATGGCTGTCCAAAGGAAAAGCACTTTGTTTGACTTGTGAGCTGGACCAGACACTTTTTTTATGAAGCATAATTTTTATTTGAGTGACTTATTGATAGATAAGCAATTTTTATTAAGACTTGTATATTTAACAAACATTTTCTTGGAAATGAATTACACGAGCCTATAACTTCAGGGAAAACAACTGACAGTATTTTTTTCCAATGGTAAATTTGAGTTTTCAAGTGAAAATTAGAATTATCTTTGAAGACTTGTATCTACTACCTTGAACTTCACTGCATCCCAATACATAAGGACTTTGCTGATGATATATTAACAAATTTGAGTTTTTGTTATGGTATAGTGAAATGCATCAGCATTTGCATGATCCACATAACTCAGTCAACCAGTATTTTCAAATGAACCGTGCATGATACAAAATCAGGTATATGTAAAAAGATCTATTTGAGATGTAAGAAAGTCCAATGAATTTTAACATAATAAAGTTTAATAAGTTTGTTAATATAGCTGTTCAGATGCCACCTTACAACTAACTTTAAGAAAATACCACTTATCGATTTTAGCACAATGTGAAAGAATCATACACAATGAAATCTAAAAAGGCCATGATGTATTTCTCCTTTTTCAATTACATATCTGTGTGATCATATTTCTTTCAAATAGCATATTGTATCACATTGACTATGGAAGCAGAGATGAGAATACAACTTTCTTCTATTAAGCTAGATATTATAAACTGGCAAAAATGTAAAATCAGGGCCACTTTTTTAAACTATTATTTTTTTTTTTTGAAAAGTTGAGTTGCCCAGGCATAGTGACTCATGCCTGTAATCCTAGCACTTTGGGAAGCTGAGGCAGGTGGATTGCTTAAGCCAGGAGTTCAAAACCAGCCTGGGCAATGTGGTGAAACCGTGTCTCTATAAAAAATACAAAACTTGATTTCCAGGCAAGATGACTGAATAGGAACAGCTCCAGTCTGCAGCTCCCAGTGAGACCAATACAGAAAGTGAGTGACTTCTCCATTTCCAACTGAGGTACCTGGCTCATCTTATTGGGACTGGTTAGACAGAGGGTGCAGCCCACGGAAGGCAAGCAGAAGCAGGGAGGGTTGTCACCTAGGAAGTGCAAGGGGCTGGGGAACTCTCTCCCCTAGCCAAGGGAAGCCTTGAGGGACTGGCCATGAGGGACATTGCATTCCAGCCCAGATACTATGCTTTTCCCACAGTCTTCACAACCTGCAGACCAGGAGATTCCCTCAGGTGCCTACAACACCAGGGCCCCAGATTTCAAGCAGAAAATTGAGCAGCCATTTGGGCAGATACCGAGCTGGCTGCAAACGTTGTTTTTGTTTTTGTTTTGTTTTGTTTTTTGTACCCCAATGGCATCTGGAAAGCCAGTGAGATAGAACTGTTCACTCCCCTGGAAAAAAGGCTCAAGCATAGGAGCTGAGTGATCTTACTTAGCAGATATCAGCCCTTTGGAGCCCAACAAACTAAGATCCACTGGTGTGAAATTCTCACTGTCAGCATGGCAGTCTGGTCAACCTGGGACACTCAAACTTGGTTGGGTAAGGGGACTCTGCCATTACTGGGGATTGAATAGGCGGTCTTCCCCTTACAATGTAAACAAAGCCACTGGGAAGTTCAAACTGGGCAGAGCCCACCACAGCGCCTCAAAGCCCCTGTAGCCAGATTGCCTTTCTAAATACCTCCTGTCTGGGCAGGGCATCTCTGAAAAAAAGGCAGCAGCCCCAGTCAGGGGCTTATAGATAAAACTTCTATCTCCCTGAGACAGAGCACCTAGGGGCAGGGGCAGCTGTGGGTGCAGCTTCAGCAGACTAAACGTTCCTACCTGCTGGCTCTGAAGAGAGCAGCAGATCTCCAATCACAGCACTTGAGTTCTGCTAAGGGACAGAGTGCCTCCTTAAGTGGGTCCCAGACTCCCATGCCTCCTGATGGGGAAACACCTCCAAGCAGGGTCAACAGACACCTCATACAGGAAAGCTCCAGCTGGCATCTGGCAGGTACCCCTCTGGGATGAAGCTTCCAGATGAAGAAACAGGCAGCAATCTTTGCTGTTCTGCAGCCTCCACTGGTAATACCAAGGCAAACAGGGTCTGGAGTGGACCATCAGCAAACTCCTGCAGACCTGCAAAAGAGAGGCCTGAGTGTTAGGAGGAAAACTAACAAACAGAAAGCAATAGCATCAGCATCAACAAAAAGGATGACCATGCAAATACCCCATTTGAAGGTCACCAACATCAAAGACCAAAGGTAGACACATCCATGAAGATGAGGAAAAACCACCACAGAAAAATGGAAATTCCAAAAAGCAGAATGCCTCTTCTCTTTCAAAGGATCACAACTCCTCACCAGCAAGGGAACAAAACTGGACAGAGAATGAGTTTGACAAATTGTTAGAAGTAGGGTTCAGAAGGTGGGTAATAACAAACTACTTCGAGCTAAAGGAGCATGTTTTAACCCAATGCAAAGAAGCTAAGAACCTTGATAAAAGGTTACAGGAACTGCTAACTAGAATAATCAGTTTAGAGAAGAGCATAAGTGACCTGATGGAGCTGAAAAACACAGCATGAGAACTTCGTGAAGCATACACAAGTATCAATAGCTGAATTGATCAAGCAGAAGAAAGGCTATCAGAGACTGAAGATTAACTTAATGAAATAAAGCATAAAGGCAAGATTAGAGAAAAAAGAATGAAAAGAAACCAACAAAGCCTCCAAGAAATACAGGATTATGTGAAAAGACCTAATCTATGCTTCATTGGTGTACCTGAAAGTGATGGGGAGAATGGAACCAAGTTGAAAACACACTTTAGGATATGGTCCTGGAGAACTTCCCCAACCTAGCAAAATGAGCCAACATTCAAATTCAGAGAACACCACAAAGGTATTCCTTGAGAATAGCAACCCCAAGACACATAATTGTCCGATTCACCAAGTTTGAAATGAAGGAAAAAATGTTAAGGTCAGCCAGAGAGAAAGGTTAGGTTACCCACAAAGGGAAGCCCATCAGACTAACTGCAGATATTTCTGCAGAAACCGTACAAGCCAGAAGAGAGTGGGGGCCACCATTCAACATTCTTAAATAAATTTATTTTTAACCCAGAATTTCATGTCCAGCCAAACTAAGCTACGTAAGTGAAGTAGAAATAAAATCCTTTACAGACAAGCAAATGCTGAGAGATAATGTCACCACCAGGCCTGCGTTACAAGAGCTCCTGAAGAAAGCACTAAATACAGAAAGTAAAAACCTATACCAGTCACTGCAAAAACATACCAAAACATAAAGACCATTGACACTATGAAGAAACTACATAAACTAATGAGCAAAATAACCAGCTAGCATCATAATGACAGGATCAAATTCACACATAATTTTAATCTAAATATAAATGAGCTAAATGCTCCAATTAAAAGACAAAGATTGGCAAATTGGATAAAGAGTCAAGACCCATCGGTGTGCTGTATTCAGAAGATCCATCTCACATGCAAAGACACACATAGGTTCAAAATAAAGGGATGGAGGAAGAAGTACCAAGCAAATGGAAAGAAAAAAAAAAAAAAAAAAAAAAGAAATCTCTGATAAAACAGACTTTAAACTAACAAAGATGAAAAAAGACAAAGAAGGGCATTACATAATGGTGAAGAGAGCAATACAACAAGAAGGGCTAACTATCCTAAATATTTATACATCCAATACAGTAGCACCCAGATTCATAAAGCAAGTTCTTAGATACCTACAGAGAGACTTACACTCCCACACAATAACAATGGGAGACTTTAACACTCCACTGTCAATATTAGACAGATCAATAAGACAGAAAATTAATAAGGATATTCAGAACTTGAACTCAGTTCTGGACCAAGTGGACCTAATAGACACCCACAGAACTCTCCACCCCAAATCAACAGACTATACATTCTTCTCAGAACCACATAGTACTTATTCTAAAATTGACCACACAATTGGAAGTAAAACACTCCTCAGCAAATGCAAAATAACAGAAATCATAAGAAACAGTATCTCAGATCACAGTATAATCAAATTAGAACTCAGGATTAGGAAACTCACTCAAAACCACACAACTACATGGAAACTGAACAACATGCTCCTGAATGACTACTGAGTAAACAATGAAATTATAGCAGAAACAAATAAGTTCTTTGAAACCAATGAGAACAAAGACACAACCTACAAGAATCTCTGGGACACAGCTAAAGCAGTGTTAAGAGGGAAATGTATAGCACTAAGTGTCCACCAGAGAAAGTGGGGAAGATCTAAAATTGACACCCTAACATCACAATTAAAAGAACTAGAGAAGCAAGAGCAAATTCAAAAGGTAGAAGAAGACAAATAACTGGGATCAGAGCAGAACTGTAGGAGACAGAGACAAGAAAAACTGTTCAAAAAAATCAATGAATTCAGGAGTTGTTTTTTTGAAAACATTAGCAAAATAGATAGACTGCTAGCCAGATTAATAAGGAATAAAAGAGAGATAAATAGACACAATAAAAAATGATAAAGGTTATATCACCACTGATCCCACAGAAATACAAACTACCATCAGAGAATACTATAAACACCTCTATGCAAATACACTGGAAAATCTAGAAGAAATAGATAAATTCCTGGACACATACACCCTCCCAAGACTAAATCAGGAAGAAGTTGAATCCCTGAATAGACCAATAACAAGTTATGAAATTAAGGCAGTAATTGATAACCTACCAACTAAGAAAAGCCCAGGAGCAGATGGATTCACAGCTGAATTCTACCAGAGGTACAAAGAGGAGCTGGTACCATTCCTTCTAAAACTATTCCAAGCAATAGAAAACAGGGGACTCCTCCCTAACTCATTTTATGAGGCCAGCATCCTCCTGATACAAAAACCTGGCAGAGACACAGTAAAAAAAGAAAATTTCAGGCCAATATCCCTTATGAACATCGATATAAAAATCCTTAATAAAATACTGGCAACCCGAATCCAGCAGCACACTGAAAAGTTTATCCACCATGATCAAGTTGGCTTCATCCCTGGGATGCAAGGCTGGTTCAATATGTGCAAATCTATAAATGTAATCCATCACATAAACAGAACCAATGGCAAAAACCATGTGATTATGTCAATAAATGAAGAAAAGGTCTTAGATAAAAGTCAACAGCCCTTAATGTTAAAAACACTCAATAAACTATGTACTGATGGAACATATCTCAAAATAATAAGAACTATTTATGAAAAACCCACAGCCAATATACTGAATGGAAAAAGCTGGAAGTATTCCCTTTGAAAACTGGCACAAGACAAGGATGCCCTCTGTCACCACTCGTATTCAACATAGTATTGGAAGTTCTGGCCAGGGCAATCAGGCAAAAGAAAGAAATAAAGTGTATTCAAACAGGAAGACAGGAAGTCAAATGATCTCTCTTTGCAAATGACATGATTGTATTTTTAGAAAACCCCATCATCTCAGCCCAAAAACTCCTTAAACTGAAAGCAACTTCAGCAACACGTCAGGATACAAAATCAATTTGCAAAAATCAGAAGTATTTTCATACACCATTAATAGACAAAGAGCCAAATCACGAGTGAACTCACATTTAAAATTGCTACAAAGAGAATAAAATACCTAGGAATACAACGAACAAGGGATGTGAATGACTTCTTCAAGGAGAACCACTGAGCCAAGGAAATAAGAGAGGACACAAACAAATGAAAAAACATTCCATGCTCATGGATAGGAAGAATCAATATCATGAAAATGGCCATACTGCCCACAGTAATTTATTGATTCATTGCTATTCCCATCAAGTTACCATTGACTTTCTTCACAGAATTAGAAATAACTTTAAATTTCATATGGGACCATAAAAGAGCTTGTATTGTCCGTAAAATCCTAAGAAAAAAAAAAAAAAAAAAAAAAAGCTGGAGGCATCACACTACCTGACTTCAAACTATACTACAACACATGGACATAGGGAGGGGAGCATCCCACAATGGGGTCTGTTGGGGGAGAGTAAGGGAGGGACAGCAGGGGGTGGGGAGGTTGGGAAGGGATAACATGGGGAGAAATGCCAGATGTGGGTGACGGGGATGGAGGCAGCAAACCACATTGCCATGTATGTACCTATGCAACAATCCTGCATGATCTGCACATGTACCCCAGAACCTAAAGTGCAATTAAAAAATATATATATATATATAAATATAATATATATTTATATATTATATAAAGTATAACATCTATAAGTATAATATATATATTATATATATATATATTATATATAAAGAAAAGAAACCCATTATCTCCAAAAAAAGAAAGAAAAAAAAAAAGAATGGTAGGATCATGTTGGACTACAGCTTCAGCCCTATGAGTGGTGGCTAGGTTGATCTTCAACCTCTGATATCCTTTCTTCTACTTGATTGATTCAGCTATTGAAACTTGTGTATGCTTTGTGAAGTTCTTGTGTTGTGTTTTTTAGCTCCATCAAGTCATTTATATTCCTCTCTAAGCTGTTTATTTACATTAGCATTTTGTCAAACCTTTTTTCAATGTTCTTAGTTTCTTTGATTTGGGTTAGAACATGTTCTTTTAGCTCAGAGAAGTTTGTTATTACCCACCTTCTGAAACCTGTTTCTGTCAATTCATCAGACTTATTCTCCATCCGGCTTTGTTCCCTCGCTGGTGAGGAGTTGTGATCCCTTGGAGGTGGAGAGGCATTCTGGTTTTTGGTGTTTTCATCCTTTTTGCGCTGGTTTCATCCCATCTTTGTGGATGTATATACCTGTGGTCTTTTTAGTTGGTGACTTTCAGATAGTGTGTCTGAGTGGATGCCCTTTTTGTTGATGTTGAAGTTATTTCTTTTTGTTTTTTAGTTTTCCTTCTAACAGGCCCCTCTGCTGTAGGCCTGCTGGAGGTCTACTCCAGACCTTGCTTGCCTGGGGATCACCTGCAGTGGCTGAAGAACAGTAAGGGTTGCTGCCGGTTTCTTTTTCTGCTATCTTCATCCCAGAAGGGTACCTACCAGATATCAGCCTGAGCTCTCCTTTATGAGGTGTCTCTTTGGATATACAGGGGTCGAGGAGCTGCTTGAGGAGACAGTCTGTCCCTTATAGGAGTTCAAGTGCTGAGCTGTGAGCTCCATTCTTCCGTTCAGAGCTTCTGGGAAGGTATGTTTAAGTCTGCTGCAGTGGAGCTCATAACTGACTTTTTTTCCCAGATGCTCTGTCCTGGGAAGGTAGGGCTTTATTTATAAGTTCCTGACATGCTGCTACCTTTTTTTAGGGATGCCCTGCCCAGCAAGGAGGTAGCCTAGTCACAGTCTGCCAGCAGAGGCATTGCTGAGCTGCCGTGGGCTCTGCCCAGCTGCTGTTTGAGCTTCCTTGCAGTTTTGTTTACAAAGGTACAGTTAGAACTGCCTCAGTAATGGCAGTCTGCCTTATTAATGGTGGGCTGCCTTGGTCATGGCGGACTGCCTCAGTAGTGGTGGACTGCCTTGGTAATGGCTGATGCCCTTCCCCACAGAGCTGGACCATCTGGAGTCCAGCTGCGCTTGCTGTGAAACTCTCAATCCCGAGCATTTCAGATTGCTGGTCTTTGTGGGGATGGGACCTGTTGAGCCAGATCACCTGGCTCCCTGTTTCAGTCCCCTTTTTTTCAGTTGAATGGGCGGCTCTGTATCCCAGGCATTCCAGGTGCCAGTTGAAACGGCTGCCCAGATTTGTTTGAGTTTTTGTGCGGAGACCCATGGCGCTGGCTGAAAGAACCATGTTGGAAACTTGTGGCGCTTTTCAGCCCAGGAATCTCTTGGTCTGTGGGCAGTAAAATCTTGTTTGGAAATGCAGTGATCACTTGCCCTCTGTGTTGTTCTCACTGGAAACTGCCCTCCAGAGTGGTTCCTTATTCAGCCATCTTGGAGAAGCTGTTTTTTACTATTGAGTGGAGACCTACAAGGAAATTAGGTTTATAAAGAAATTAAGTTACATCTGAGTTGTGCCTCTTTTCTTGTTTCTCTCTCCTGCTAAATCTTAAGTTCCTATGGCACATTTGTGTTATATTCATTGTTGTATCTCTAGAATTTAGGCTCACGTTTGTTCACTTAAATATTTGTTTATTGAATAAAGAATAAACTTCTTTAGAGATCATGATTCTGTTGTATATCTGCCCTTCTTAACATACAAACAAGTTTATGTAACCAATATGACCAGACTGAGCCCAAAGCCCCATGACTTTCATGATAATCAGGTCAGGTCTCTCTGCTCAAAGCCATCCCATATCTTCATGTAATGCTCTGAGTAAAAGTTCACATCTTTGCAGAGGCCTTCCAACATGCCCCCAAACTAGTTCTTCTTTCTGAAATCCTACATCTCTCTCTACCTGCTCACTCCATTTCAGCTGCTCTGGTTTTTTTGCAGATCCTAGTATATAAAAGACATGATCTACTTTGAACATGTGTCCTCAAACGTCCACCTGTATAACCCCCTCACTGCAGTAGAACAGGTCCCTGTTTGGCTTGAGCTGACCTCTCTCTCCCAGACTTCTAATTGTAATACTTAGAATAGTTGTAGAATGTACCAAGAATGCAATCTCCTGAGATAAGAAGGAACTCTCTGGAATAGCCCAGGATATATCCTTGTTCCTCCTAGAACAGATGTCTTATGATGCTTGAACTCAGTGATTTCAGCAGTGCCCAGGGTATAAAACCCAGGATGTGGTGCATGCTTTGGGGGTCTCTCAACTGCTGTTTTACATGAGACACATACAGGTGAGACTCCATCGACCTAGAGCAGCTTTCCTGAGTCTTGGGAGGTTGGCTTGCCATGGATCTTAGGTTTCTGTTTATCTTTGCTGCCTATATGTGAGTAATAAATCTGCTTTGCCTGATGTCTTATGTGTATTCAGAATCATCAGGCTCATGCAAGTGGTAGAGAATCCTTGCATTCATCTCTTTCTAATCTGTACTCAAATACCACTTCTCTTTGAAGCCTTCCTTGACTAACCTTTTAAAAATTGCAACCTCCCTGACCCTACCCAGGAACCCATTTCCTGTTTTATTTATCCCATAAAAATTTTGTTTTCCCTCTCTAAAATGCTTCTTGAGGAAAGGGTATGCTAAAAAATTTATTATACTGCAAAACAGTGCTTGGCATAAAGTAGGTTATTTATTTGTTTGATTTTTTATTCCCATAAGTTTTTGGGGAGCAGGTGGTATTTGGTTACATGAGTAAGTTCTTTAGTGGTGATGTGTGAGATTTTGGAGCACCCATCACCTAAGCAGTATACACTGAACCCAGTTTGTAGTCTTTTTTTCCCTAATTTCCTTCCTACCCTTTCCCCCTGAGTCCCCAGTGTCTACTGTATCATTCTTACACCTTGGCATTTTAATATCTTAGCTCCCACTTATGAGTGAGAACATACGATGTCTAGTTTTCCATTCCTGAGTTACTTCACTTAGCATAAAAGTCTCTAATCCCATCCATGTTTCTGCAAATGCCATTAATTCATTCCTTTCTGTCTGAGTAGTATTCCATCATACACATAGACACACACACACACACATACACACACACATACATACATACTACAGTTTCTTTATCCACTTGTTGATGGGCATTTAGGCTGGTTCCACATTTTTGCAATTGTGAATTGAGCTGCTATAAACATGTGTGTGCAAATATCTTTTGACCTTGTTGGGTTAAACTGAGTGCTGGTTCTCTTCTGGAGACCCATTCCTACAAATCACTCTGAATTTCCTCTCTTCTGGCACACACCCCTGCTCAGCTCACTGGAGTTCTACTCTGTCCTCCTATTTTGAATTTTGGTTTTAAGCATTTTCTAATCACCAGTCCCTTGTAGGTGTTCATGTAGCTTATCTAGAAAGTCTTATCTTTCTTCTCCAGAACAGCTTCATTTATACTCTGTTGGATTATTGATTTTCTGAAAAAAAAAAAAAAGCCTTTATTTCTTTCATGTCACTGTCACTTCTCACACCCAACCCCCAGTCACACATCCAGTATGTTGTTGGCAGCCTTGTCTTGTCTTGTCTTGTCTGTCATGTAATCTGATTGTCAAACAAGTTGTCACTCATTACAAATGTTAGCATATTGAATTCTCTCATTTACATTGCAAGTACTCTTAGCCCAACTGGATTAAGGCCATTTGACATACACATTTTGGGATTTTTCTTTTTTCCAGGATGGATGGAAAGTGGAGTGGGAGGATGAGTAAGGATGGGAGTTAGGCATAGTAATTATATACAGTGAACTCAAGAACTGCCACCGTTTTTTTATTTTAAAGCACTGGCAGAGATTTAAAAAAAATCACTTAGTCTGTTGCCTTAATTTATAGAAATGAGCAAATGCTGGCCTATGGATAGCAATTTCTTTCTCAAAGTCACTGACAAATCAGTTGTAGAGATGGGAGCAGAGACCAGGTCTTCTATTTCAGCTTTCTAGGTTACCAGGCTTTCTCCCAAAAAGGATATTTTAGGAAACTATCCTGAAATATGTCTATATCCAATGAGACTTAGAAACCTTTTTCCTTCCAATCACCACCTCTCTTCTCTTCTCTTTCTTAGTTCCTTTCATTTTAATTGAGATGAACTTAGGAATTCAGGTAACTACATGGTTCTTAGGTTTAATCATGAAGACACCATCATAGGGTGTTATTGATAGAACCAAAGTACAACTGTTGTGTTTGATTTGTAGTTCACTGCTTTTTTTTTTTCCACATTGGTTTTCTGAGTGGCATTGAAGTTATTAATTCCCAGCTATAGCCTATGGGGTTAATGTACAACATGGTCATGTTAAAACAGGATTTGTATTATGGACAAAATGTGTATAAGTCATTTGAATAAGTTTCTATTGCAATATTATTAGCTTATTCGTAACATTGGGAGTCTGTTCTATTATAATACTGTCTTAAGTTGAATAGGAACAAATATGGAAGTATTCAAATAAGAGTGATACAATCACATGTTGCGTATAAAAATGGCACATTGCAAAAAATGGCCACAATTCTTCACTCTTCCCTGTATATGTAGCTTTTGCAATGTGATCCTGCTGGCCTTGGGCCTCACTTTGGCCAATAAAATACAGCAGATGTGACAGTGTGCCAAGGCCTCAAGAGTCCTGAATGTATCTCAGGCTTCTTCCAAATTTAGGCCTTAATAAGGCATAGAAACCTGCTCAGACATCATGAGAACAAGCCTCAGCTAGCCTGCTGTAGGATGACAGATGATGTATAGCAGAAGTAAGTCATCCCAGCTGAGACCATGCTACACCAGCCATCTTCTGGCTAACCTAGAAAATGACCACAGATGCATGCATGAGCCCAGCGTAGATCAGAAGAATCACCCGGCTGAGCCTAGCCCAAATTGTTGACCTGCAGAATTACTGTTTTAAGCCACTAAGTTTTGGGATAGTTTCATATGCAGCTACCTGATAGAGAACAAATAGCTAGCTATTTGCTACAATAGCTAATTGATAAATAATAGGAAGTCTTTTCTAGTGAATTCATTTACAATGCTCTGTCTGAGACAAAGCAGGGCATTATTTAAGGATGAATCTGTCTTTAATCCAGTGCTCAGTTATAATTTTAGTTGGAAAATTACAGACTTGCTTGTTTTGATTGTTAGTCCATTTTAGCTTCAAAGGTTAGCTCTGGTAGTCTTTTTTGGAACCATGGAAACATAGGAGAATTTTTTTTCATTTGTGCTATGTAAATAAGAACGTGTTGTAAGCTTGTGATGGAAATGAAGGTAGATGAGGAATTAGATAACTTAAGAGTTTTTCTTGACCTTAGCACTGATACACCGAGGCTGTGTTCATCTCGCCGATGCAGAAGACTCTGCCAATGAGGGTAGTTTCAGGTCCTCTTCTTGTCAGTAGTTTGAATGAGTAAGGGTGGGGTAGAAAATGACCATCCAGACACATGGATAAAAGTTAATAAAAACAACAGCAACAACACTTTGTCTTCAAGTTAAGTAGTCAAAATTGTATTGATTGAGTCCTCTAAGTGTATTATTATTTGCCTTGATAAAAACTATGAATGATACACTGCCAGAGAATGTAGCGTATAAGTAGGAAACCCACAGAACTGTGCAAGTGTCAGCCTTCCTTTGTAAACTCAGCTGTTCCTCATTGCATCTTTTCTCATTTATCCCCAAATGTATATGAAAACATTCTCCGTTTTTAGGGGGATATCAAGACTGAACATTTGAGTATCTGGTATTTTGGGAAAAAGGACAAAATGCAATCATCTGGTAGTTTTAAGTGGCAGCTTTAAATACATGCCAAGATATCCTAAAATTAGGTAGATAAACGATGTAGCTATCTAGCTTTTACAGAAAAGATCTATTTAACACATTGCAGTGTGGGAATGAAACCACAAGATGGCGAAAGAATGACTCTAATCTCTAAGGCTTTATTTGTTCCAAACTAAAAGCTGTATCCCATTTGAGCTAATTAACCCTGCCATTAATTCAATGAAAGGGTTAATTAAAGCTAGGCATAATAGTTATGGTTTCCAAAAATATTTTAACCTTTTAATAATCTCCATCTCATTTGTGTCCAGGGAAAAGCAAGAAATGAGAATTTGGCTTGCTGAGAGTAAATCTACATTTCTTTTTGGTTTAAGGACTAAAACCTAACAAAATCGATTACAGTCAGTAGACACAGAGCTCAGATATGCTAAGATCTCCCTGGAATTCAAATGAAGTGAATTGTTTTACATTTTGATCCCAAATTCTTATATAGGGAGAGGAGATTAGGAAAAAAAGAAGCACTATTTTTCTGTAATGAATTTGGAAGAAGTAGATTCAGAAGCAAGTTAACGTTAAACTTCCTACTTCAAATTATTGCTGAGGCAGTCCAGGTTAATATGTGAAGAAGAAAAGGAATAGGAGATAAATGATAGAAATAAGGTTGAGCCTATTTTATAATAAAAGGAAACCTTTCTGATGCATTGCTGTGACTTTCCATATGTTGTATTTTAAAATCCTTCCCCTGATCCTATGAGATGAGTAGTATTAGTACCATCCCATTATGTAGTAGAAAAATTTGAGGCTTAAGATGGTTATCTAACCAAAGATTACCTAGCCAGTAAATTGATAAATCATATTTTCAACTGAGATAGTCTAAGTCTAGGGTCCTTGCTTTAGCTATTATATTCTATCACCCCTGAACACATGCTAGAAATAGGATAGCTTCAGTTTTTGTACTTTTATGAAAAATGTGTCACACATAATATATAAACAATATGCTGAGATAGTATAATATGTAACATATACTACCACACATGCAAGGGAGGAAAAATATTTTTTCTTCTACCCTTCTAGGTTCTCAACTGAGTCTTTGAATTAATTGAAAAGAGATTAGTAAGAAACAAAACCATACAGATTTATTTAATATAATGTGACATGGGAGTCTTCATCAGAAAATGAAGACCAGAAGAAATGGTTAAGCTAGAATGTTTTTATACTAGGTTTGATGATGAGTGAAAAGTTGTTGAAAAATATGATGGAACAGAAAGGGTATGAGCTAAAAGCAGTAAACTGGGGAAATTTAGCAAGGCCTGTTGGTTCAGATTCCTGTTGCCTGAGTCTTCATCTTCTGAGATAAAGATGCTCCTTTCTGCCAGGTATAGGGAGGGTACCGTGCAGATGGAGGTCTTCTGACCTGCTGCAGGGGAAGGTCAGAGAGTTATTCTTGTACCTGAGGTCCTCAAATTCCTTCAGCTTATTCAGAATGCCATGGCAACATAGTTTAGTATAGCATGTCCTGAAGACTGTTGTAAAAGAAAAAAAAATAATTGACCGCAGTGTTATTAAAATATGCTTTTAATGTGGGTGACTTTTCATGAGAGGGGTAAGGACAAGCCAAAAGCCAGGGAATCTAAGCTATTACCTGGGTAATTTAGCAAAAATTTCCCAGGACTATGACCTTATTTTTTGAAACGGAAATGGTGCTACATCTTAATAACTGACCAGCTGTTTTGTGTACCTCCAGGAAAAAATTTGGAAGCTTTCCCAAGTTCAAGATTCTGAACTGGTCTCTGTATGTGCATATATATGTGTGAATATGTGTGTCTGCTGGTAGCGTTTATACTTTTGAAATTATTAAAGCTTAAAACTACACTAGGAATTTTGGGACACTGTGCAGAAGAGAGACAATGAGGGAAAGACAGACAGAAAGACGTGAGAGACAGAGAGACACAGACATATACACACATTCACACACATACAGATGGACTGAGAGGCTGATTGAATGATTGAGGAAACTGATACCCTCAAGTAAAAATTCCCCATGCTTTGGGACTGATGCCATCTGCCTATTCCATCTCTATTCCTCTTTTTGTCATCTTCTTAAGTATTGGTCTCTCTTGCATAATTATTTAAGGTTTCGACTTCTGCTGATGGTTTTTTCTCTCTGCTGCCCTTAAGCATTCTGTATCTGGACAACTCAGCCAACACCCAGCCTTATGGCATCCCTACTCCTGTGACATCCACCTCTGTGCACACCTGTGACATCTTCTTCATCTGGAAAGCTTTGGAATGAACCTCTGTTACTTCCTATCTTTCTGGATCTTTTTCTTCCTTATTTACAGATTATCTACTCTCTCACCTCATTATGATCTCTAGTCTCTTGCCTTTTCACTCTCCCCGCCCCCATATCCCAGGTTTTACTTTTTCTTTTGCCGGGCTGCGTTGCTTGTACAATTTTAAAAATTCTCTTATTAGTACCTTATTCTCTTAAGTTTCCATCAAACTGCAAAATTCATCCTTTAAAACTTGAATTGATGTAAGTAAATTCCTCTCTCTGCACTTATTTCTTAACCCTTGAGGGGAATATGATTTCTTTCTCATTGCAAAGAAACAAGGCAAACTTGGTAATTTTTGTGGCTAGGCATGCAGAAGTATCCTGGGAAGATAAAAGTGTATGATCTAATGAGTAACAAACTGGGGAACATAGCAGGGCTTTTTTGTTCAGGTTCTTCCCTGTGTCCTTGTGTGACGTTATTTTCCTCTGGATGGGACATACAATCTTCTTATAACCTACTTTAGAAGAAGGTCAGCTAAGTTTTATGGTCTTCCTGTTTCTGCTGTTTTCTCAAATGCCAAGGTGACTTATTTTGGGGTAGCATGTCCTGAACCCCATCACCCTCAGCATTTCTATTATCCTTCAGCATGCTGTGATATTTTCTTCAAGAACAGTTTTTTTTTTTTAACCCCATATTTTACAGATTGGGAACTCAAGGTACAATGATATTAAAAATTTACTTATGGTCATATGGCTAGAAGTTAGCAGAGCCAAGACAGGTTTTCTATAAAGTTGGTGCAAAAGCAATTTCTGTTTTTGTCATTTTTTTAAGGGCAAAAACTGCACTAACTTTTGCACCAACCTGATCACACTAAATTCAGTGATTTTTAAAGACGTTTTTGAACGATTTCACAAAAGATATATACACATTTGTGTGTATGTTAATTAATTTCATTCAAAAATTTAGTTTTTAAAATTTATTTTTGGTATAGAATTCTGACTACTAGGATCAAGGAAAGTTGCATAAATTTACAAGTTGCACCACTAGATGGCACTCTGAACCCTTCACTCCATTAATAAATGACTCAAAATCAATTTCTTACTAATGTTGAGTTTAACTTCAGGAAAGAAAAAGACATAACATACCATCTAATTTATAGTACTTCTAGCAATTATAGCTCAGTTTTCACAAGAAGCTCCAGTGAAAGCAGATCAAAATAATTTAAGGATTAGAGCTAAAGCTCTGGAGGGAAGATTTGGGTATTTGGTCTTGTTTTGGAAGTAATCTTGAGTGTATAAGCTTTCCACAAACTACTAAATCATTTAGTGCAGGAAATCTCAATTCCTGGATTTATGGCACATCAGGAGGCCTTCAAGTATATCAAAATATGTGTCATAAAAATCACATAAATTTAGTTAATTCTCTTTAACTTAACTACAAATATAGATTATAATGCTTATAGGAGGGAGAGGAGGCAGCAACGTAGGTATGTGATAGACTTAGAACTAAAACAGTTATTCCCTTTTCTATCTAAAATATATCTCCCACTGCTTTTTAATAGTGCTACTAATTTTTGTTATTTCTTTTTCCTTATGCGTAAGGATTTGAGGCATCCAGTAAACTGCAAATGTGGCATGTACATGGGCTAAACCATTATGGCATGCATACTTATCAATACCATGACAGGAATTAGATTAGCTTTAGTCATCTAATCACCTGGCAGTGATTTGGGTACAAAGGACAAAGGCCAGAAAGTCTGATGTTAGAGAGGATTAGGAAAGATGGATAGCTTGGAGTGAGGATACCCAGTGCTCTGAAATGGGTGTTTTGGACAATTTTATCCAGTTTTATTCTTTTTGTTTTCTTTTTGTGGAGAGCAATTATTTACCCTTCATGTTGCTGTAACTGAAAATTCTCCTTGAGCACACTTATCTTATCCATTCACTTATTTACTCAACAAGTATTTGCTGAGCTCCTACTAAGTGCCAGCTCCTGGAGATACAATGGAAATTAAAATCAGACTTGATCCTTGTTTTCAAAAATTTACTACTTTTTGGAAGTTATGGTTATTAATCAAATAATACCAATGAGTATAAACTGGAAAGTGTTCTGAAGAAGAGAAACATAATTTGTCAAGATCATCCAAAAAAAGGAATCACATCTGTAGTCTCCACTTACTGTGTTCTGGGGAAAAAAATCATGTAATTGTTTTGTGTGTCGAGTTTAAAACATAAAAATGGAAGAGACGCTCTATTGAGATCAAAGATCATGCACTATCTCAAAGTCCCTCTATGGCTCCCTTTCTTCTTCCTCCCTCCCCGCCTCTTTCTCTTTCTCTGGATTGATGCTTTACTCTTCCCAGACATTCCTTCCACGTTTTGACTCTAGTAAAACACCATCCCTTAGGAGTGGTAACCAGCTTTCTGAATGAACAGGAGGGAATCATTTGCACAGTTTAGCTCCCTGTAAAGTGAATCTCAATCAAGGCAAAATAGAACACCAGTAAACAAAAAACGGGAGCCTGGCACATAAGCTCCCCATCGTTTCTCTCTTCTAGGGACTACCCTGAGGAGTAGCTCCTTCTTACAACCTTTCCAGAGAAGTTCCCAGATAGAATAAACACAACTGCTCTGCAACTTACTGGCTCATTGTGAAGTGAGAGCCCCTACAATAGTGTATTATTGTATCATATCATGTCTTTTACTTTGCTTTGCTTTCCTTCTCTTTCTGTGTTACTGCCTGCTGTTACATTTCCACTCCTATCCAGAGTTTTACCATCTTGATCCTTGTCAAGTCTTTATTTTCTGGAGGCTAAGATGTGATACTATTTTTTGGTAATGATGCAACCTATTTCTGGTAATGACACAAATCTTTTTAGAAACCTCTGGGGATTTACAAACCATTGAATGAGAGACTTGGCTTTCCCTCTACTCTCTGAGGATGTGATAACTGAGTCTATGAAATTAACTGACAACAGGCAGATTAATAGGAAAAAAGATAATATTTATTACATGCATGAGGGCATCACACTAAAGAAAAATGAATAACCCCCAGCCCAGTGAGATATAGAAGCTCATATACCCTCTTCAACTAGGAGAGAAGAGGGAGCATGAAGGCAACTTAAGGGAGAGCAAATGATTTGGGGGAGGGATGAATGGGTTTTTCGAAGAATAGATGATGGCTTTCGAGAAAATTTGGGTGTGCTGTTGACTTCCGGTCTTCCTCTCCTGTGACAGAATTTAATCTCCTCTGGTTGATGAAATTCCTGGGGAGGGGATTGATGACAATTGAATTCCTTTTGGAATTCCTATTCATGTTTAGGCAGATGAAGGGAGTTCAGGGAAAGCTCCTCCCTGCATTTATTTTCACCAAGTGCCTTAGGCTCGAAGAAACCAGTACAGGTTGATTACTCCAAAATCTGAAACCTTTTGAGCACTGACGTGATGCCCAAGGAAATGTCCGTTAGCCCATTTTGGATTTTAGATTTTCAGATTTTGGATGCTCAAGTGTTAAGTACAATGCAAATAATCCAAAATCCCACTCCTCCCCCTAAAAAAATCAGAAATCGGAAGCACTTATGGTCCTAAGCATTTTGGATAAGGGATATTCAATCTGTAAACCAAGGCAGCATATTTTACAGGTAGAATTTACTGAAATCTTTCACCATCAATAGGAAATTCAAACATTTTCCTAGTTTCTTTCCACCCAGGGTTGTGAACACCTTGAGTACAACAGTTTGTACTTATATCTTCAAATTTCCAGTCTCCAGAAGAATGCTGGCCCATAGTATAAACTCAACAAATGATATGTCTGACTAAGTGGCACAAATAAAATGTCTGAAAGTCATATATGTGCATTCTGCTCAAAGAAGCATTATACTTACTCAAAATACAAATTGATCAGTGAAGTTAGTCAGGTGGTTGCAGCGGAGCAAAAATATCTTTTCCCTCTACCCACCTTAGGTTCATTGGCTGAGGTTTCATGACAAAAGACAGATTAACAATATAAAAACATACACATTTATTTAAAAAACGTTTTACATGACATGGGAGCCTTCAAAAGGAAATGAAGACCTGAAGACGTGGTTAAACCTGAGTGTTTTAATCCTAGGTTTGATGAAGTGTGGAAATAGGTGGAGAAATATGATAGGAGAAAAGGGTATGAGCTAAAAGTGTCAAACTAGGGAAACCTAGCAAGGCCTGGGGGTTCAGATTCCTCTCACCTGATCCTACGTCTTCTGTGATAAGGATGCTCCTTTCCTCCAGGTGTAGAGAAGGCACCACTCAGATGAGTTTCTTATGACCTGCTTCAGAGAAAGGTCAGAGAATCTTTCTTGTACCTGCCATTTCTCAAATTCCTTCATCTTTTCCAATAATACCAGGTTCATTGACTTTCATGTCCTGCTTTGAAGTTTTAAAACTGTAACTTAACCACGATTCAATCCCCTTCTTTGTAAATTGGTGATCATGACACCCAATTGATCTGCTTCAGCATTGTTGCATGGTCCACAAGAGATAAAGTATGTGAAAGTGCTTTGCAAGTGTGAAGTGCTGGCTAAACATAGATATTATTATTACTCCAGAAGAAGACTTAGCTCATTGTTTTATAATGGTGAGGCAAACAGTGTCACTAAATAAGACAATATAATGGTCTTAAGAGGCTCTAATTCAGTTTCTCCTTTTCATTCAAGCACACAATTGCATTCTAACACTTCACAGCCTGAAATGGGCCCTGTGGAGGCTGATAAGGAAAATTACAACAAGGAGCTATTTGCGCCCTCATTTTAATAACTGAGTCAAGGAGCAGGCACTTTAATACAGGAAAGAAGGAACACTTTCTCTTACTCAGTCCTCAGCAAGATAATAACTCCATTACAAAGCATGCCTCCCATAATAAAGGATACAGGTATACCATCAAGCGTTCTCCCTGCAGTGGAGGAAGGAGAAAGATGCCATCACCATCAAAACAAAGTGCCCTCAATAGATTTAGCCACTATTTACAAAAGATTTTCACAGCCTTTTTTTTTTTTTTAAATCATTAGGGATAGTCATTTTCACAGCCTTTTTTTTAAAAAAAAAATCATTAGAGATAAATTAACTCTCAGTTACAAAAATACCTACAGGGTATATATGTCTTAAATTGCATTTGCATTTATTTGTATAGATATTTATTTACTTTCACAATAATTCATATATATAATTCATATATGTGTGTGTATATATATAAATATATAAAACTGGATGTTGCTAAAGGAGAATAAAAAATTTGTGCCTTTTTTAGGGAACATAAGAGAAACTTGTGGTTTATAGCCATGCAGGAGTGTGCATGTGCTTGGAGGCAGGTATATTTTTCTTTCTGTTAACTCTGAATTTCAGTGAGTGATGATCTGAGAAGCTTGAAATAAAAAATAAAGTGCTTCTTAGTGAACTGTTGAGACCACCATCAATGCCTACCGCACAGTGCCACAATAGAACAGGCAAGTGGGAATACCTGTGGAATAAAGCAACAAATGAATGAATGACATTTACATTCTATAATGACAAGGAAAAAAAAGTCTACTGTATTGCTTAGTTCCCAGACTTACAGTATAGTGTTTTTAGATGTTATGCACAGAAAGGTGTTGATGTTCTTATGCTTCATTGATTTTACTGGTGGTATTTTGTTCTTTCCAATTTAGCTTCAAAACTGTAAGCCAACATAAAATTCTAGAGTCAGTGGGGTCAGTGGTGAGAAGAGCTTGGGGACAATTATAAAATGTATGTTGGGGATTCTCTCTGCTATTGTCCAAATGTTTATGTCCCCACAAAATTCCTATGTTGAAATCTAGTTACCAATGGCGATGGTATTAGGAGGTTGGGGGGTTTTCTCTGGGATGTGATTCGGTGATGAGTGTGGAGCCCTAATGAATAGAATTAGGACCGTTATAAAAGAAGCCCCAGAGAGCTGGTTTGCCTCTCCCATCATGTGAGGGCACAGCCAGATGGCACTGTCTGTGAACCGGAAAGTAAGTCCTCACCGCACACCAACTCTACCTGTATCTTTATGTTGCACTTCTCTGCTTCCGGAACTGTGAGGAATAAATTTCTATTGTTTCCAAGCTACCTGGTTTATAGCATTTTCCTAAGCAGCCCAAATGGACTAAGACACTTTCCATTTCTGTATCATATGTGTGTCAACGTGTGCTTCTGTGTTCCTAGAGCTAAGAGCTAGTCTGCGTGCCTGTCTGCATGTTCAGACTTTGGTTTGAATATTGGTTTATTCTTTTCCTGGTTGTTTGACTTGGGGTAAGTTATTTAATCTCTGTGGCTCCCACTGTAAAATTTGGCTAACAGTAGTATCTTTCTTTCTTTTTCTTTTTCCTGTTTCTTTTTTTTTAAATTATATTTTAAGTTCTGGGTTACATGTGCAGATCATGCAGGATTGTTGCGGAGGTTTACACATGCTATGGTGGTTTGCTGCATCCATCCCTGCCCCCGCCATCATCTCCATTAGGTATTTCTTCTAATGTTATCTCTCCCCAATCCCCTCATCCCCTGCTCTGCTCCCCTAGCCCCAGCCCCTCAACAGGCCATGGTGTGTGATGTTCCCCTCCCTGTGTCCATGTGTTCTGATTGCTCAACACCCACTTGTGAAAACCAAACGTGGTGTTTGGTTTTCTGTTCTTGTATTAGTTTGCTGAGAATGATGGTTTCCAACTTCATCCATTTCCCTGCAAAGGACATGAACTCATTCTTTTTTATGGCTGCATAGTATTCCATGGTGAATATGTGCCACATTTTCTTTATCCAGTCTATCATTAATGGGCATTTGGGTTGGTTCCAAGTCTTTGCTATTGTAAACAGTGCTGCAATGAACATAGGGGTGCATGTGTCTTTATAGTAGAATGATTTATAATCCTTTGGGTATATACCCAGTAATTGGATTGCTGGGCCAAATGGTATTTCTATTTCTAGATCCTTGAGGAATCACCACACTGTCTTCCACAATGGTTGAAATAATTTATACTCCTGCTAACAGTATAAAAGAGTTCCTGTTTCTCCCCATCCTCTCCAGTATCTGTTGTCTCCTGATTTTTTAATGATCACCATTCTAACTGGTGTGAGATGGTATCTCAATGTGGTTTTGATTTGCATTTCTCTAATGACCAGTGATGATGAGCTTTTCTTCCATATGTTCGTTGGCTGCATAAAAGTCTTCTTATGCGGTCTGTTCATATCCTTTGCCCACGTTTTGATGAGGTTGCTCTTTTTTTTCTTGTAAATTTGTTTAAGTTCTTCATAGATTCTGGGTATTAGCCTTTTGTTGGATACGTAGGTTGCAAAAATTTTTTCCATTCTGTTGGTTGCTGGTTCACTCTAATGGTAGTTTCTTTTGCTGTGAAGAAGCTCTGAAGTTTAATTAGATCCCATTTGTCTATTTTGTTGCCATTGCTTTTGGTGTTTTAGTCATGGAGTCCTTGCCTATGCCTATGTCCTGAATGGTATTGCCTAGGTTTTCTTCTAGGGTTTTTATGGTGTTAGGTCTTATGTTTAAATTTTTAATCCATCTGGAGTTAATTTTTGTATAAGGTATAAGGAAGGGGTCCAGTTTCAGCTTTCTGCATATAGCTAGCCAGTTTTGCCAACACCATTTTGTAGAGAGTCAGAGTAGCTCACTCCCTCTGGGGGGATCAGCAGCAAGCCTGCTGTGAACTTTGGATGAACTCTAGAGAAGTAAAGCTATAATAGGAGGATGTAAATGTCTCAGGCTGGAACAGAGACAGGCCTAGAGAGATAACCAGCTTTCACTGACCTTGATGCAAGATAGTTGCTAGCTGAAGTATGTTAACTGAAGTATATGAATAATATTCACAGGCTCTTCTGAGTAACTGCACCCTCCCTTTGCTATGTGCTTTGTGAACATATAAAATAAAATACTCTGAGACAGGTTGGGGCCAGATAGACTGTGACATCCTCACTCTCCCGACTGCCTGGCACAGCTTTCTCTATATTATATTTGTGTCTTTCTTTATCTCCCACCATTACCTCTTAGGTCTTTGAACCCTTGTGCAGCATGGAATGCAGCACATGCCAGACCATTTATTAAATAGAGAATCCTTTCCCCATTGCTTATTTTGTCAGGTTTGTCAAAGATCAGATGGTTGCAGATGTGTGGCATTGCTTCCGAGGCCTCTGTTTTGGTCTATATCTCTGTTTTGGTACCATTACCATGCTGTTTTGATTACTGTGGGCTTGTAGTATAGTTTGAAGTCAGGTAGCATGATGCCTCCAGCTTTGTTTTTTTTTGCGGATGCCCTCCTCTCACCATGCTGCATGGTCCCAGGTCAAGCTCTGACTGCTCTGCTGGCTGTGAGAATTTCAGGCCAGTGGGTCTCAGCTATTGGTCTTTGTGGGGGTGAGACCTGCCAAGCCAGATCACTTGGCTCCCTGCCTTTAGCCCACATTTTTTTGGGGGAATGAGCGGTTTTGTCTCGCTGGTGTTCCAGGCACTGGCTAAAATGGCTGCCCCAAATGGCCACCCAGTTTTGTGTTGGAAACCCAGTGTGCTGGTGTTGTAGGTGCCAGTAAGAATCTCCTGGTCTGCCAGTTGTAAAGACCATGGGAAAAGCGCAGTATTTGAACCTCAGTGCTGTAGTGTCCAGAAAAGTCCCTAATGGCTTTCCTTGGCTAGGAGGGGGAGTTCTCTGGCCCCTGGCACTACTGGGTGAGGCAACACCCCACCCTGCTTCAGTTTGTCCTCTTTGGGCTACACCTAGTGTCTAACCAGTCACACTGAGATGAACCTGGTACTTCAGTTGGAAATGTGGAGATGACTTGCCTTCTGCATTGCCCTGGCTGGGAATGGGACTCTGGAGCTGTTCCTATTCAGCCATCTGGACAGAAGTTCAGTAGTACCTTTCTTATAAGATTGTTGTAAAAATATAAGGAGTTTATATATATATAAACTGGTGTTATAGGTGCCAGCAAGAATCTCCTGGTCTGCAGTTGTTAAGATTTATATATATATACATTTATTAAAATATATATATATATATATATATATATATAAACTCCCTATATTTTTACAACAATCTTATAAGATTTATATATATATGAATTCATATATATACATAAATATATAAAATTTATATATATATACATAAACATTTATATATATAAATGTAGGGAGTATATTTATATATATATTTACTCCATGAATTTTTATATATATATATTATATATATATATATATAAAATATATATATAACTCCCTACACATTATATATAACATAACATAATATATGGCACCTCTCTATTTTGGATAGTATTATTAATAAGTTGTCAGAGTTACTCAGTTTTTCAAGGTGAGGGTAACATATAGCTGCTTTTGTGCCATTAAGTGACTGTTCTTAAAGGTCTGTCCATTTCCTGCCACTAACTGAGAGAAAATCTGGCACAGTGTCCTTTGCTGACAAAGATCAACTCATTTTGAAGAGGAAAGCTGGATAACAGCAGGCACTATAACTTTCTCTTTCCTTTCCAAATAAAAGAGGAACACGCTGAAGTGCATTTTATTTTTATTATTTTTTTAACATGATAAGAATTAACTTCTTTTTTTTTTTAATTTTTATTGTATTTTATGTTTTGGGGTACATGTGAAGAACATGCAAGATTGTTGCATAGGTACACACGTGGCAGTGTGATTTGCTGCTTTCCTCCCCTTCACCTATATCTGGCATTTCTTCCCATGCTA
>CAUYLG010048261.1:0-34891 GCA_963573385.1 Cacajao melanocephalus | reverse complement strand
TTGCATAGCATTTCACAGGTTTAAATAAAATATTGGTTGGCTGCTTGTTTGTTATTTTCATCCCTTATTCCTTCCTGTCTCCATTGTTAAGCACAATTATTGGCATAACAGAGGTTTTTAATACCCATTTTTAGACTGCATGCTAGCCTGGGCAAGAGAACAAGAATCCCATTCTCTCTCCCTCTTTCTCTTCCTCTTTCTTTCTCTCTTTCATCCTTTTTTTTCTTTCTTTCACTCTTTCTTTCTTCTTTTCTTTTTCTTTCTTTCAAAAAAAAAAAAAGCTAGATGGTTACATGAGATACAAACTTCTTTCATCTTTAAATTATGATATTTGGGTGTCACTTTTTCAGCACCTTAGCTTTTTCCATAATTAATACAGTTAGAGAGACAATAAGATTCATCAGTTTCCTCAAGGGCTTTCTTAATATTTATGTTTCAAAATCATTCTCCTTTGAACCGTCTAGTCATGTTATCTCAGTTGATTCACTCTTCTTCAGCTGTTAACCAATCTGACTCTGCCAGATACTCCTTTTTCAAAAGCTTTAAGTGCAATTTAAATATTTCTCTAATTGCACTTTCACTAAATTTTTGATAACTCTCTTACAAGATTTGCACTTTTACTTAGTAGCCAATTTACTTTGCATTCAAATACTTACAATCATGGACGTAGAAAAAATGGGGAAGGATGCTTATAGGAGGACTAATTTTATTATTAACTAGTTCATTAATGAATATTTTATATTGTGAGAACCTTTGCTTCCCTTTATGACCTAACTGCAAGGACTTGGATAATACAACTTAAGTGCCCATCATACTTGAGAAGAATTCAAGAAGTGTTCAAGAAAGGGAGAGCTCATTATATCTATTCTTTTAGTGAGCCTGATTTTTTTATAGGCATACTTAACAAGCTCTAAATTTCATAAATATGTTTACCCTTCTCTCAAACACTATAAAGACCTTAGAATGTTTAAATCTAATTACTGCCACTCCCTGAACTTAAATATGATAGCTGCATAGTATTTTGGTTCTATCTTGTTTTGATTTTTTCTGCCAGTTGAGCATTATAATTATGGTTGTTATTTTATATCATCACTGTTTACTTATATTTGATTACATATTTGATCACAATTTCTTCTTGCATCTCAGACTTTACAGTCATCCTCAAATCCCTGAGAAGACTGGTCTAGTTATAAATTGTCAGAATGAATTTTTCTTCTTTCCCTCAACACCGAGGTGAAGCCAGATGAGTTTCCTTGCTTTCCAATTCTATAGGACAGATTTGTTTTTGTTTAACCTTAAACTGAGGACACAGCTCTCTGGTGTCCCAGTTTTATTTGTGGGTCTCTTATTAGATCCCCACCTTAGACAAACCTTAGGCTTTATCCCTTGTCTTCTAAGTCCTGTCCATCCATCAGAACAAAATTTCAAGGCTATCAAGGTTTGTCAGATACTCTTAGATAACATCTTTTGATGCTCATTTGCCCTTGAGGTGCCCACTTTCACTTAATTTTTAACCTCTGTGGATGCCTTCCTCTCTTGCTGACACAATGATGGAATTTGAAAAATATTTTTCATATTCCATCCATTTATTTTGGTTACTTTCAATAAGAGAATAACCACCAATACCTAACCTCCCTATCACTGGAACTGGTAATCTGCAATTTCTTGTTTGAAATTATTGATATTTTCCTAAGTAAGGAGTCTGCCACAGTGTAATAAGAATAATAATAGCTGATATTAGCCAATAATAATAATAGTTAATATGAACATTATGCTGGGTACTGTGAAATGTATTTTGCTTACGTAAAGTCATCTAATCCTTTCAATACCACTGCAAAGTCACACCCAGATAATCTGACTCCAGATCTCATGTTATTAACTACTATACATTCTGTCTACAGGGACATGGACAACAAAAAAGCTTCAATCTCATATGTATAGGAGGAAAATTATGCAAATCTTTTTCAATTTAATGCAACCAGTGAAAACTCCACAGACAGGCCAGGAATTGCCTTTCCAATATGAGAAATGAGTCACACACAGCCTTATGATGGGCTCTGTGCTTGTCTGAGATATACCAGCTGCATAGATGGGGTTGTGTGTACAACCTAAAGCCAGAATGGTGATCAGGTTTTATCATCTATGTCACATCTTTAATGCAGAGGTGCCTATATGGGACCCAGCTTTGAAAAGGACACTGAGGCTGCCTCTGAGCCCAGTGAGAAAGAGGGTTATAACTGATTGTCAGTGCCTCCCATGGAGTAAGATGCAAAAGTGACATCTTTGGGATATTCCTGACCTAAAGATGTGGAGCAGGGCAAACCCCAATCCTTGAGTTGGATCTTCCTGGTCACCTACCCTGGCCAACTGAGCCAACCTTCCCCAACCCACTAAGTTCTGCCTCCGATCTCCTTTCCTTGTCCTACTTACAGTAAATGAAAGTAAGTATGGGTCTAAAATAATTCTCTCTCCACAGTTCCTTCCTTTGGGCTGCATTTCATCTGACTTTCATACAGCTCTGCATATAAACTGACTCATGTCTTCAGAACTGAGAAGAAACTAGGGTCAGTAAAATAAAAAATGAACTTAGAGGATATGAAAGAAAGTCTGTTCTAAGTGGAAGATGTCTTGAGTTTTCTGTGCTTTCTAAATACTGGGAGGTATTTTGAGTACAGTGGCAACAAATATAAGTTCTGAAATCAGTCTGCTAGGGTTTGAATCTTAGCTTTATAATGCACAAGCTATTTGACTTTGGACAAGTTACTTAATCTTTCTAAGCCTATGTTCCATCACCTCTAAGATGGAAATATAATTTTACCTGTATTATAGAGTTGTTGGTAGACCAGCAATTCCCAAACTTTTTTTTAAATCTCAGGACCTCTTTATATGCTTTAAAATTATTGAGAACTTTTAAGAGCTTTTATTCATGTGTGTTGTATCTATTGATATTTACCACAGCAAAAATTAAAACAGAATTTTAAAAATACTTATTTAAAAAATAAATTTTGTTACAAGTTAATGTAATAATTTTTAATGAAAAATAACTATTTTCTAAAAATTTGATGAGTAGAATTTTGTACTTGGATTTTAAGAACACATCTAGCTTAATAAAAGACAACTGTATTCCCATGTCTGCTGCAATCAATCTGTTCTAACATTCTGTTTTGACTTATGTGTATGCAAAAAATACTATGATTGACTACAAATGCGTAATTAGAAAAGAGGGAAGTACTCTAAAATCCTTTTCAGATAATTTTGATATTATCATTTAATTACACACTAAAACTCAACAAGTAGTTTCTTAAAGGTTAGTTGCCAGATAGAATCTAAAACTATGTCAATGAACTTACGATACTGTCACATTAAGATCCATTAAATATCTTGCATTTTGAAAAGATCTTTTACCCATGCATAAATTCGTAGCATAATACATTGGTCATTTTAAAAATATTGGTTCACTGAGTTATCCAGATCTTGCAAACATTGACCCATTGTATCATCCAATACCAAAAAGAAAAAAAAATAATCACATGGCCAAAGCAAAGTCAAAGAGGGGAAACAGACTTCCATGTAGTTCCACCTTTTCACAGAGTAGAATTTCCCTAAGAATGTGGTTGCAAAGAAAAATCAGGGCCATCAATGTAATATACTATAAATTATATGGAAGATCACATCCATCTCTAATAAAAATTACAGTATATTTTAGATTGAAAGGATTACCCATGTGGTTTTCAAAAATATTAAGACTGTTTATTTCTGTAATTTTTTTTCAGCTTCACTTGGACCAATAAAAGGAAAGAAAGAGGAACAAAGAGACGCAAAGAGAAAATTATGAAAATGAAAAGGAAGAATGGCATAGGGTGTCGGATGAGGGATGTGAAAAAGAAAGAGGTGGGGAGGAAGGTGGGAAGGGAGATGTGAGAGAGAATGGATGAGTAAGAAAATGAGAAAGGGATGTTAGAAGGAAAGGAAAGGAAGAAAGGGAGAAAATTAATGACTGTGTTTGTTCTTGGAGAGCCCCAACAAAATGCAACCTGAACCAGCAAGTTATTAGAAGCCCATTAGACAAAAATTTCACTCATTCCTAGGAACTAGGTTTCTACAAGAAATCTAATATGATTCTACCCAGAATAAGCTGGATGGGAATGATAGTTTAATACACACTATGATTTTAATCTTTCCATAAAACTAATTTAGTATCAAATATGTTTAATTATTTAAAATCTTGTAAAGTTTTTTATTATAGAACAAACCAAGTTTCTTAGAAGACTGGCCATGTCTAAAAATTGAAAGTAAAATTTTACAGCATACTCTTTAAATTATTAAACTTATTTTTGACCATACTTTCAGCCCTATATCACTACCTCATCTTTTCACATTTACTGACTAGTGTTGACACCTCCAGACTATTAGTCTTTGATTTGATACTAATTTTGACAAGGATATTAAAATGTTTTTAGCATTTTGTTCTATTTTCATTTTGTATACATTTCCCATATTGGTATATGTCTTCTTTATTAAATATTTTCGATAGTATAATTTTAGGCCTAGAAACAAAGAAATGTTTGAAGAGGTCACCTAATGTATCAAGAAAGAAAAAAAAGTCTTCAAATGTCTTCATTTTTATTGAAGTGTTATTATGACAAAGGTTAAGAGATATTTATAACTAAAGAGTTAGAAAGCTATTTAACCCCCAGAAAACAGCCAAGAAGCTGAAACCAGAATGATTAATACTTTCCATCTGTTGAGCCCGTAAACTCTGAAACTGGTTTGAACCAATTTGTATTTGGAGGCAAGTGAAGTGTAGGAGGTTAGAGCACAAACACTCAGGCATCTGGGTTCCAGCCCAACTATGCTACTAACTACTTGGACAAGTGACCTAATCTCCCTATCCTTCTCTGGCCTTATCCATATTAGAAACAGATCAGAAAACCATAGACCCCTTAGCTTTTTTCCAGAAATCATGTCTTACAGAATATTCTTTGTCAATTTTCACTGAGCTTTTTTCTTCTTATTGCCACATTATCTGTTAAAAGTCTTGAGTTTTTTCATCCTTTGCTATCATCAGACTTAATCAGCTGTCAGTTGTACAGATTCCAAAGCATCCATTAGATGAACATTGTAAAGAAATCCTTTACTGCCAGGGAAAGAAAAATCCAGAAGTTAGGTAGTCACTGTGCTAGATGTGTCGTAGATTATATGTTGTTTAATCTTTAAGGCAATCCTTTGAGGAAAATTTAATTGTCTTTTTTAACAGACCAAAAAAAAGCAGCCTTAACTAAATTTACTAAGTTGCCCAAAGTCACTAACTCCTTCATTCATTCATCCATTTAATAAATATTTACGACTGCTTGCCCTAAGGCAAACATTAGTTAAGGAACAGAGTATAAGAGTACTCAAATGAAAAAAAAAAAAAAAAAAGCCAAACAAATGTAATGGTTATTTATAAGAAATATGAAGAAAATGAAGTAAGTGGAAGCTAAAGAGTGAAGGGAGACCTGCATGATGTGAAGGAGATTCAGGCAAATATTTGGAGGAAAGGAACAGCACACACAACAATCTGGAGGTAGAAACACATCCAGCAAGTAGTGGAGCTAGGACATAAAATCAGGTCTGCTACATGCAAGTTTTTGCACCTTTCCGTCATACCCACAAAATAAAGATGCACTTCATTTATTTCTGTGGAATCAACTGTGAGGATAAAAATCTCAAAATATCTTCATCAAAAACAAATCTTTACTCCATAATTACTGAAGACAGGAGTCTAGAAAAGAAATGAAGACAATGTTTTCAAACTGGGCTGTAGAGAAGCACCTTCTCTCGAAAGGAAGCTCAAAGTACAGACTCATGTATAAGGTGTTGATGAGTAAGAATGTGTTCCAGTCCTAGTGGCTTTGAGACTCATAATTTAGTGGCAAAATTTATTTTTTCCAGAAACCTTATTATTGAAAAGAATACAAAGAGAGCAATGAGGTATTACTTTTCTTAGAGGGCTTTAATATCTTTACCTGTTTATTAACTTCTACTTTTAGAATCAGAGAATCATGGCATTTCAGGTTGGAAAAGAACTTTTTCCTATAATATGTCCCATTGGAATACATTGACCATCCATCGATCCTACCGCCACCCCTACTGAGACTCACAACATTGCTTAGTGATTTCAGAATCAATATGCTATAAGTCCGTGTCTGCAAATCTGCTAGCCAGTTCCCAGGTACAATGGCTAACACTGATCACCTCCTTCCATGTATACATGTATACTTTATGTATACAGCTGTCCCCCTTGCAGTTCCACCCTCTCCTCCCCCGTCAGAGTTGTTCAGCCATAGAACTTTCTATATTGACCCCCCTGCAACTCTTCACCTAGCTTGCCTTGTTCCATAATGTTATCTGTCCTTTCTGAGAATGGATGATTTGTCTCCTACCCACGCTGTCTTTCTCAGACAGTGTCTTGCTCTTCCCTACTCAAGAGCAACTTTCACTTCCCAGGAATTTGTATCTCATCTGTTTATCATGATTAAACAGCCTAGCAAATTTTTTCACAGTAACTGTAATGTCATGTGATCCTGAAAGAAAAGACTGAACTCGGGCAGAGTGGAAGGAGGATGGGATGGATAACTTCAGACCTCTTCTAATATAGCAGAGTCTATAGCCTTAAGTCACAGAGAACAGAACAATCAGCCATTGTTTGATAGCACCTTCAAGCTTCTTAAGAGGAAAAAAGGTTTACATAAAATACGGAATCATTTGTTGGGATTTCTAGGTCCTATTGACGCATATATTTTTCTGCTGAAGAGCAATTCCTTCCTAAGTAATTTAAATCCAGATCAGAAACTAATTACAAGCCATTAGAGTCAATAATCTGACTAACCATCCTTCTCCAGCCCCTATGTGTTTTAGTTACTTCTGAATATTTCTACCAGTAGTCTCCCCATCTCAGTTTCATCACTCTATGGTCAAGGTTCATGACCTTCCTAGAGAATCAATTCCATCTACATGTTACTCTAGGAAACACCTTCCTTGCAGTGTCTTCAAATCCAGCTTCTGATCCTTGGTTCCCTTATATTTCTAAGTTAAGTGCCTAGGAATTCCAAGGCACAGTGTTTTCTGGGGCTTCCTGTAAAGCAAGCATCAGTTATGTCAAAAAAAGAGGAAATATTGCAGGCTTTGGTGGTGAAATAAGGAATAGAAGAGCTAGAAAAAAAAGATGTTGAGAAATGTCTTATATCGGTACCCCCACGTTTATTGTTTATTCACAATAGCCAAGATATGGAATCAGCCTAGGTATCCAAAAGCAGATGAATGGATGAAGAAAATGTGGTATATGTACACACTGGAATATTATCTAGCCATAAAACCAATAAGAACGCAGCACCATGGATGGAACAGGAGGACATAATATTAAGTGAAATTAGCCAGGGACAAAAAAACTAAACACCGCATACTCTTACCCATAAGAAGCTAAAATAAAGCTGATGTCATAGAACTACAAAATAAAATAAATAGAGGATATTAGAGACTAGGAAGGGTAGGGTAAGAGGAGTAGGAAAGTAGGATGAGGTTTGATATCACTTGGATGCAAGGTTCATTCAACATACATAATATGGTTTGGCTGTGCCCCCATCCAAATCTCACCTTGAATTGTAATAATCCCTACATGTCAAGGGTGGAGCCAGACGGAGAAAACTGAGTCATGAGGGCGGTTTCCCCATACTGTTCTCATAGTAGTGAATAAGTCTCATGAGAGCTGATGGTTTTATAAATGAGAGTTGCCTTGCACAAGCTCTCTTGCTTGCCATCATGTAAGATGTGCCTTTGTTTCTCCTTTGCTTTTCTCCATGATTGTGAGACCTCCCCAGCCATGTGAAACTGTGAGTCCATTAAATCTCTTTCCTTTATAAATTATCCAGTCTCTGGTATGTCTTCATTAGCAACATGAGACCAGACTAATACAATACGCAAATCAATAAATGTGATTCATTACATTAACAGAACTAAAGACAAAAACTACATGAATATCTCAATAGATGAAGAAAAGACTTTTGATAAAATTCAACAACCAAGGAACATACTTTAAAATAACAGGAGCCATATATGACAAATCTACAGCCAACATCATACTGAATAGGCAAAAGCTGGAAGCATTTCCCTTGAAAACCAGAATGTGTGTCCACTCTCACCACTCCCATTGAACATAGTGCTGGAATTCCGGGCCAGAGCAATCAGGCAAGAGAAAGAAACAAAAGGCATGCAAATAGGAAGAGAGGAAATCAAACTATCCTTGTTTTCAGATGACATGATTGTGTATCTAGAAAATCCCATAGTCTCAGCCCAAAAGTTCCCTAAGCTGAAAAGCAAGTTCAGCAAAGTTTTGGGATACAAAATTAACGTACAAAAATCAGTAGCATTCCTATACACTAACAGCATCCAAGCTGAGAGCCAAATCAGAAATGCAATCCCATTAACAATTGCCACAAAAAGAATAAAATGCCTAGTAATACAGCTAATTAGGGAAGTGAAAGATCTCTACAATGAAAAATTACAAAAAACTGCTCAAAGAAATCAGAGATGACCCAAACAAATGGAAGAATATTTCATGCTCATGGATAGGAAGAACCATTATCAATAAAACAACCACACTGCCCAAAGCAATTTACAGATTCAATGCTATTCCTATCAAACTACCAATGACATTCTTTACAGAACCAGAAAAAACTATTCTAAAATTCATATGGAACCAAAAAAGAGCCAGAATAGCCAACACAATCCTAAGCAAAAAGAACAAAGCTAGAGGAATCACATTGCCCAACTTCAAACTGTACTACAGTAACCAAAACAGCATGATACTGGTATAAAAACAGACACATAGAACAATTGAACAGAATAGAGAGCCCAGAAATAAAGCTATACACCTACAACCATCTGATCTTTGACAAAGTTGACAAACACAAGCAGTGGTAAAAGGACTTTCTATTCAATAAATGGTGCTGGGATCACAGCCTAGCCATATGCAAAATATTGAAAATGGACCCCTTCCTTACATCATATACAAAAATCAACTCAAGATAAATTAAAGACCTAAATGCAAAACCTAAAAATATAAAAACCCTGAAAGATAACCTAGGCGATACCATTCTGGATGTAGAAACTGGCAAAGATTTCACAACAAAAATGCCAAAAGCAATTGCAATAAGGCAAAAATTGACAAATGGGACCCTAAAGAAACTCTTTAACTAACTAGTTTCTGTGCAACATAAGGAAACTGTCAGAGTAAACAGAATGGGAGAAAATATCTGCAAACTCTACATCTGACAGAAGTCTAATATCCAGAATGTACAAGAAACTCAAGCAAATGTACAAGCAAACAAACAACCCCTTTAAAAAGTGGGCAAATGACATGAACAGACACTTTTCAAAAGAAGACATAATGCAGCCAACAAACATATGAAAAATACTTAGTATCACAAAAATCAAAAACACAATGCAATACCATGTTACACCAGTCAGAATGGCTATTACTAAAAAGTCAAAAAATAACAAATCCTCTCAAGGTAGTAGAGAAAAGGGAACACTTATACACTGCTGGTGGTAGTATAGATTAGTTCAGTCATTGTGAAAAGCAGTATGGCAATTCCTCAAAGAACTAAAAACAGAACTACCATTTGACCCAGCAATCCCACTACTGGGTATATACTCAAAGGAATATAAATCATTTTGCCATAAAGACACATGCATGCATATGTTCATTGCAGCACTATATATAATAGCAAAGACATGGAATCAACCTAAATGCCTATCAACAGTAGACTGCAGAAAGAAAATGTGGTGCATATATACCATGGAATATTATGCAGCCATAAAAAAGAATATTGATCATGTCATTTGCAGGAACATGGATGGAACTGGAGAACATTATCCTTAGCAAACTAACAGGAGTCACGAGTTTTCTTATATAACAAACCTGCATATGTCCCATGGATCTAAAATAAAAGTTAAAATTTCTTTTTTAATTTAAAGGAATAAGTTCTAGTGTTCTAGAACACTGCAAGATGACTGTCATTAACAATAATATATGGTTTCAAATAGCTAGAAGGGGAGTATTGAATGTTCCTAACACACACACACACAAAGGTAAATGCCTAATATGACAGATATGCTAATTACCCTGATCTGATCGCTATACTACATTATATGTGTATAATGTGTCACATCAGTACATACCCCACAAATGTGTACAATTATGTGTCAATTTAAACTTTTTAAATTTTAGAAAACAAAAAAATAATGCAGAAATAAAAAAGAAATGCCTTAAAGCAAAGAAAAATTACTTGATTTTTATGACCACAAATGGATTATATATAATCTAATTTTGGAACTATGGAAGCATAAAACTAGCTGATTAATGGGATTCGGTGCACTCAGTTTCCAACTCCAGTTTTGACATGGACTATGCACGTGACATAGGACAAAGCAGATCTGAGGGCCTCAGTTTTCTCACCTGAAAATGCAGGGATGAGTTTTAGAGGCAGAAAAGGGTACTAGATGAACCCTAAGACCTCAGGGGGATATAGAACAAAATAATGCACTTTAGCAACATTCAAATTCAAACTCCAATTCTGCCACTTTGTGTGTGTGATGCTGTTACTAAGAACATGTTAAGCTTCCCTGAGCCTGTTATCTCCAAGCTGTTGATGATGATTGCCACCTCAATGAACTGCTATATAATTGAATGATGTCTCAAACATCCATTCCTGACATTCAAGAAATGCAACTTTCTCTTTCTTCCTTCTTTCAGCAATCCACTCTGGTACTTAACATGTCCAATTCACATCAGAGCCATGCCTGCCCTATAGAGCAGGAACAAAAACCTGCTGGCTCAAGGGTGTATTAATAACTGCTGACACCCCCCAAAAAATAGCATTAATTTTGAACTTTCAGAAGGAAGCAAATAAGCCATCATGGAAAGACAGTTAAGAAAAACTCCCCATAGATTTGAGTTTTGTCCTCTTAGTCTTTCAGGGTAACCAAGACCCAGATAAATTTAGGGTGTAGGAAACTTAGTTCTTCTCTCAACTGAAATCATCTGTCCACCCACAGTGTCACAACAGATAAGGCATCTGATATTTCTGAAAAGTTTTCAACATTTTCTGTCACTATTTTTTCCCCTAACTTCATCCTTGCAAAGACCCTGCAGGGCAGGTAGAGCAGATCCTGTTATCCTCATCTAACAGAAGAGGTGTCTGTGATCAAGCAACCTGGAACGGACCTGAAAGAAAGGTGCAGGTCTCTTGTCTTCCACTCCAAGTTTCTTTCCACTAAATCAGGATATCGTCAATGTCATTTGTCCTTGCTGGAAGGAGTCCAAAATGGCAACAAGAGAATCGGCTCAGTGGGACCAGGCACAGTGGCTCACACCTATAATCCCAGCACTTTGGAAGGCTGAAGTGGGCAAATCACTTGAGGCCAGGAGTTCAAGACCAGCTTGGCCAACATGGCAAAACCTCATCTCTACTAAAAACAAAAAATTATACGGACTTGGTGGCACACGCTTGTAATCGCCCCTACTCAGAGGGCTGAGGCAGGAGAATCACTTGAACCCGGGAGGAATAGATTGCCGTGACCTGACATCATGCCACTGCACTCCAGCCTGGGTGACAGAACATGACTCTGTCTCAAAGAGAAAAAAAAGAGAGAAAGAATTGGCTTAGTGGTTGAGTCACCCTCTAAAAGTCTGTTTCCTATAATCTGGCTCCCACATTCAACAGCTAACTTCCTTCCCTCTTTCTTTCTTTCCTTTCTCATTCCTTCCTCTCTTCTTTCCTTCCTTACTTCCTACCTACTTTTTTTATTTCTTAAGAATAAGTACACCAAATTGAGTTAAATAAAACCCCCATTTTGTGGCACACTATCATCATCAGTAAAGGTAGGGCCTCTCATTGGTTGTATCTTAGTTTATTATATTTCCACCTTTATTTCCTATCTACAATCCCCTTTTCCTTTTCCCCTCCATAGACAAACACTGTCTTTCCAATCCACCTTTCATGCATCTACTTAGAGATATTTTTAAAATATACGGCATGTTTCATGTTGGAGTTTCAATTTAAATAAAAGTGGTTATATCTAAGTATTATCCTGTTTCTCAAGTTATTTTTATTCAATATTGTATTTTTGAGGTCTATCCATGTGGCCAAATTTAAATTTAAATTGTTATTTTTAACTGCTACTGAGAATCTGATCATACAATCACACTTTATGTATTGCTTTTGCAATCAATTGTCATCTGGTTTGCTTCCAATTCTTTGCTACCACCGTTACCACTTAGCTAAATACCCTCATAAACATTTCCTTGATGACTATTTCTATAGTGCCTCCTTCGTTTCCCAGGGAATCCAATCCAGTATTGTCTCCTCTCCTCCCCTACCAAACCTGGTCTCAGAAAAAGATGGATAATCTCTATCAAAGTTTACACTGGCAATAAAGCTAACTGTGTCCTCCCACTCAGGGATGGGTGCCCTTTTAAGAGGGTCTTCTGACCAATTAGTACTATCTGTATGAGCTGTCTCTGGAGGTAAGGAGTTCCCTGACACTGAATGTATCTGCAACTGGCACTGGAAAACCATTAACATAAAAATGAAAAAGAGAAGTTAAAGCACAGAAGGGTGAGTTAGACTAGATATGGTGTGAGGTTTCTTCCAAATCTGTGATCCAATGGCTCCATAGAGAAGCAGAATACAGGGTATGTTCTGAAGGAGGAGGGAGAGAAAGGCTACAGCTGAGATGAGTTTTAGTAAGATTTTAAAAAAAGATTAATAGGAAAAACGATAAATTCTAGGGGCAACTGGACCTACCCAAGATTCTCAACTGAGGGTATTGAGCAGAAAGGAGAGAAACTTAAACCTCAGCCACTTGACAACAGTGACCATTGAAATCATCTTTTCTCTATTTCACAGTTTTATGTAGAGCTAAACCAAAATTTCTGATATCTCTGATCCAATTTGGCATTTTTAATTTTTTTGTTTTTTAAAATCATCAAAACAAGGAAAATATGGTAGAGATTAAAATGCTACATGTCTTCAGTGACATAGGAAAGTATAAGATTATTTAAAAATTTGAACTGCTTAAGTCATTCAAATGATTGATTAATTAATTAAAAAGCGTTTTAAATTGTCCCTACTGTGTGCCAAGCTCAGTGATACATTTATGAACACCTGGATATGGTCTGTGCTACTTCCGGCTTTATGAGCCAGAAGAAATGATAGACTTTTAAACTAGAATTTATAATAAAGTGAACAAGTGTTACGTCAAAGAAATCAAGGCCCTTATAGGCTCATAGCTTACTTAATGAAGAAGAATAGAAAGTCTTCAGGAGAAATGAATATTTAAGCTGATGATCAGGACTTGAGGGGTGAGGGTTCTATACAGACGGAACAGCATATGAAAAGTTCCAGGCCAGGCGCAGTGGTTCATGCCTGTAATCCCAGCACTTTGGGAGGCCAATGCCGGCAGATCACGAGGTCAGGAGATCGAGACCATCCTGGTTAACACAGTGAAACCCCGTCTCTACTAAAAATACAAAAAATTACCCAGGCATGGTAGCGTACGCCTGTATTCCCGGCTACTCGGGAGGCCAAGCCAGGAGAATCGCTTGAACCCAGGAGGCGGAGGTTGCAGTGAGTTGAGATCACATCACTGCACTGCAGCCTGGGTGACAGAGCAAGACTTTGTCTCAAAAAAAGAAAAAGAAGAAAAGGAAAGTTCCACGTGGGAGAGACCTTTTCAAGATGCCAAAGAAAATTAATCACAGTGGGACTGTAAGTGGACAGAGATGAGGTAAGAGAGGCAGGCAGGAGCCAGATAGATAAAACATCTTGTAAGCCATGTTACAAATTTGGAGCTTATGCTAACCCCAATGGAACGCTGCCAATGGAATTTTAAGTAAGAACATGACATAATAATTTAAGTTTTAGAAGTTTTACTTTGACTACAATAAGAATAAAAGATGGATGAGTAGCCAGCCAAAGGAAAGAAGGTAAGAAAGGTAAATATGCAGATTGGGGAAACAATGGATGATCTTTTAGGAAGCAGAGTTGACAAGATTTAATTAATTAGATTGGGGGAGGGATAGGGAGCAGACCAGAGTTAAGGATGAGTTTCTGGCTGGGACAACTGTATGCATGACAGGACCATTCTTCAAGGTGGGAAATACTAGAGGGTGAGCAGGTTTGCAGAGGCAGGAAGAGGTAAGCTCAGTTTTAAAATCAAAATTGAGATATATTTTGAAGCAACAAAAGGACTTGTGAGTGCTGAAAAGTTGACCTAGATATCAGGGAAAAGATCTTTGTTAGTCTCTGAGGATATCTCTCATATTAACAAAATACAAGCTTGAGGGAACTATCCAAAAATTAAATTGTCCATTCAATTTCTATAATATCATAGCAAGGGAAAGCTATACTCTTAGTGTTTCTTAGAAAGCTACACCCTAAAAGAGCTGAGTTCTGTTCCTTGTCATGTTAGTCTTTCAGCGGTGCCACACCCAGTACACCACAGGGTGGGAGGACATAAGAAAAGGGCAAAACTCAGCTGAGCTGTGAAGTCAGTGGGAGGATCTGGGCAGGGCACTCATGACTTCTGGAAAATAGTCTGAGTCTACCTAATTCCCAAGCACACGGTATATAACAGTTCATGTACCAGGACACCAAAGCTTCCTGCCTTTAGCAACACCATACTCAGCACCAACACTTAGTATTAAATCTGCCTAAAGGCTGAGTAAAAATGGAGATAATTACAGTGCCTGCTTCACAGATTTTGTGAGCACTAAGACATAATCCGTCATTAACACAAACCATAGTTCCTGACACACTGTCAGCGCTCAATAAATATTGGGTGACAGTGGCAGTATCGATGGTAGTCATACTGATAACTCATAAGAGTAATATGTTCTATTTTGCTCCATAGCACACGTTTACCTATGCAACAAACCTACACATTCTGCACATATACCCCTGAACTTAAAATTTTTAAAAAATATGTTCCTGAATCTCCTAAATCCTCAAATGTGTATTTTTTCAAAGAAAATTTAGTGCTGAGCATACTCCCTGTTCATCAGTGTACCTGAGAAGCCATTCGATAGCTAACTATTCTGTATCTATGGAATCCAGTGGCTAAATTGAGATCTTTTTTAAATCTACTTGATAATTTTTTCTTTGTTCTGTGAAAACTTTTAAAGGTTTTCATTAATTTGACCATTTTAATACACTAATAAAATGTAGGTGAATTCTTAGTTTAACTCATAATTTAGCTCATCACCCTGAAACAAATTTCAGTAAATTTAACAGATTATATTGAAAGAGAATATGGAGATAGAGGTTAAGAGACAGAAAGTCATGTCTTATATGCACAAAACTTCCAGCCATACTGTCTCATTCATTTCAGTATTTCCAGTTTCTTAACACAAATCTCAATAGTTTTTGGAGGACTGAAGGGAGAGAAGTAGTGTGAGATCTGAGGCTTTTAAGATCAAAGTCTATTGAGAGACTAAACTCATTAGGAATCCCACCAGAAAGAATATAATATAATAGGAAGACTAAAATTATGCATAGATGGCCTGACAATGTTCTCAAAGTGTAGTCCCCACACCAGCACCATCCACATCACCTGGGAACTTGTTAGATATGCAAATTCTGACGCCCCACCTAAGACCTACTGAATCAGAAACTCGGGGTGGGGCTGAGCAGACAGACTTGTCTTAACAAGCCCTACAGGTGATTCTGATGCGCACTCAGGTTTGGAAACCTTGGAAAGGAAGGTACAAAGACAGTCCATAGATACTACAAAGCTGCCAGGTGCTTAATATGGCAAAAACTAAGCGGATGTGTGCATTTGGTCAAAATACAAAGAGCTTTGCTCCCAGAATTCTACATTTGCCTTGCACACTTCACATCATTTAAGTTAACTGCAGGTTCTGTATAGGCATCTAAATTTTCACTTCTTGTTAACTGCCCCACAAAGGTATCTGAAAAGACATCTTGTTATAGAACAAATTGAAGGGAAATTGATTTGATTTTTGAGGCCCTTGAAAACAGTGACTGATCTTGTTCATTATTAACCCCCATTTTCTATGAGGGTGCCTAGCACATACAAAGTACTCAATACATATTTGGGGAATAAATGAGGCAATCTTGTATGTGAGAAGGGCTGACCATGGTGGGCCCTCAAGATGTCTGAAAGGGGCGGAGGGAGGGTACTCGATGAAGACCTGGCTTAAGTCCCAGTTCCAGCCCTTGCAGCTGTCTGACCTTGCAAAAGTTATTTAATCTAAGTGTTATTTTCCTTATATGTACAATAGGGATGGTAACAGTTTCTATCCCATCGAGTTATTCTAAGGATTAAAAGGGAAAATACATATAAAGGACGTAGCAGAGTACCTGGAAAATTGTCAATAAGTGTTAGCTCTTATGGTTATTGTGGTCATTTCTGTGGTTTTTACAATACTACTACTGTGGAAGAGTTGATGGTTAGGACTAAGGCCCCTGTATTGTTCAATTGCCATTATAAGGACTTCTGCCTACCCTATACGGCAATCTATGTTCCCCAGGAAAAAAAAAAAAAAAACACAGGAACCTGTCCTTTATTGAAGTCCTTTCTAGAAGACAGACAATTATAATTGGAAAATAAGGTAAGCGTCCTGTTATTGTGTGGCTTGAATTGTAGGCAGGTTTTAGTTGGCTAACTAGATCAAATGTTTTATGTTTATAGAGATAAGCCTGTCAAAATACAGATTCTTCCACTTTTTATGATAGTTCCAGTCCTCAGCTCTCATGTTAGAAAGGAAAATAGGAAAGAAAGGAGGGAAGGAAAAATAGTCTTCCAGAAACTCTATCTTAAAAGGTAAGTCTGGTTTTTAACAATTATGTTAGAAGAATGCTTAACAGCTTACTCTTGGATATCTTGATATATCTTCATATAATTTTCATACAAATCTAATCAGAGATGTGAAGCTGTGATTGTTAAAATTATTAAAATACATAATTATTAGAGGATTCAAGATGGCCAAATAGGAAAAGCTCTGGAGTGCAGTTCCCAGCAGGAACAATGCAGAGAGTGAGTGATCACTGCATTTCCAAACAAGTTATTACTGCCCACAGACCAGGAGATTCCCAGGCTGAAAAGTGCCATGAGTTTCCAGCATGGCTGTTTCAGCCAGCACAGTGGGTCTCCACAGAAAAACTCACACAAATTTGTGTGGCCATTTCAACTGGCACCTGGAATGCCTGGGAGACAGAGCTGCCTGTTCAACTGAAAAAAAGGGGGCTGAAACGGGGGGCCAGGTGATCTGACTCAGCAGGTCCCACCCCCACAAAGACCTGCAATCTGAAATGCTCTGGATTGAGAGTTTCACAGCAAGTTCAGCTGGACCTGGGATGGTCCGGCTCTGTGGGGGGAAGGGCATCCGCCATTACTGAGGCAGTCCAGCACTACTGAGGCAGTCTGCCACTACAGAGGCAGTCCGCCATTACCAAGGCAGACCACCATTACTGAGGCAGACCGCCATTACTGAGGCAGACCGCCATTACCAAGGCAGTTCTAACTACCTCTGTAAACAAAACTGCAAGGAAGTTCACACAGCAGCTGGGCAGAGCCCACGGCAGCTCAGCAACACCTCTCCTGGCAGATGTGACTAGGTTACCTCCTTGCTGGGAAGGGCATCTCTGAAAAAAGGCAGCAGCATGTGAGGAACTTATAAATAAATCCCCACCTTCCCAGGACAGTGCACCTAGGAAAAAAGGCAGTTATGAGTGCCACTGCAGGAGACTTAAACGTACCAGCCCAGCAGCTATGAATGGAACAATGGAGCTCACAGCTCAGCACTTGAGTTTCTATAAGGGACAGACTGTTGCCTCAAGCAGCTCCCCAACTCCCATGTGTCCAAAGAGACACCTCATAAAGGAGAACTGAGGCTGACATCTGGCGGGTATCCTTCTAGGACGAAGATAACAGAAGAAGAAACTGGCAGCAACCCTTACTGTTCTGCTGCCGCTGCAGGTAATCTCCAGGCACACAGGGTCTAGAGTGGACCTCCAGCAGTCCTACAGCAGAGGGGTCTGACTGTTAGAAGGAAAACTAAAAAACAGAAAGAAATAACTTCATCAGCAACAAAAAGGATGTCCACTCAGTGACCCCATCCAAAAGTCACCAACTACAAAGACCACAGGTAGACAAAACCACAAAGATGGGAAAACCAGTGCAAAAAGGATGAAAACACTCAAATCCAGAACACCTCTCCTCCTCCAAGGGATCACAACTCCTCATCAGCAAGGGAAAAAGCTGGATGGAGAATGAGTCTGATGAATTGACAGAAACAGGCTTCAGAAAGTGGGTAATAACAAACTTCTCTGAGCTAAAAGAACATGCTCTAACCCAATGCAAAGACTAAGAACCTTGAAAAAAGGTTTGACGAAATGCCAATAAGAATAAACAGCTTAGAGAAGAATATAAATGACTTACTGGAGCTGAAAAACACAACATGAGAACTTCGCAAAGCATACACAAGTTTCAATAGCCAAATTGACCAAGCAGAAGAAGGATATCAGAGATTAAAGATCAACTCAATGAAATAAAACGAGAAGGCAAAATTAGAGAAAAAAGAGTGAAAAGAAATGAACAAAGTCTCCAAGAAATATAGGATTATGTGAAAAGATCTAATCTACCATTGATAGCTGTACCCAAATGTGACAGAGAGAATGAATCCAAGTCTAGAAAATATTCTTCAGGATATTATCCAGGAGAACTTCCCCAACCTAGCAAGGCAGGCCAATATTCAAGTCCAGGAAATACAGAGAACACCACAAAGGTATTCCTCAAGAAGAGCAACCCCATGGCACATAATCGTCAGATTCACCAGGGTTGAAATGAAGGAAGAAATGCTAAGGGCAGCCAGAGAAAAAGATTGGTTTACCCACAAAGAGAAGCCCATCAGACTCACAGCAGATCTCTCAGCAGAAACCCTACAAGCGAGGAGAGTGGGGGCCAATATTCAACATCCTTAAAGAAAAGAACTTTCAACCTAGAATTGCATATCCAGCCAAACTAAGCTTCATAAGCAAAGGAGAAATAAAATCCTTTATGGACAAGCAATTGCTGAGAGAGTTCGTCACCACCAGGCCTGCCTTACAAGAGCTTCTGAAAGAAGCACTAGAAATAGAAAGGAACAACCAGTACCAGCCACTCCAAAAACATATCAAATGGTAAAGTGCATCGACACAATGAAGAAACTGCATCAACTAATGGGCAAAACAACCAGCTAGCATCAAAATGGCAGGATCGAATTCAAACATAACAATATTAACCTTAAATGTAAATGGACTATATGCCCCAATCAAAAGACACAGACTGGCAAATTGGATAAAAAGTAAAAACCCATCAGTGTGCTATGTCCAGGAAACCAATGTTACGAGCAAGGACACACATAGGCTCAAAATAAAGGAATGGAAGAAGATTTACCAAGAAAATTGAGAGCAAAAAAGAGCAGGAATTGCAATCCCAGTCTCTGATAAAATAGACTTTAAACCAACAAAGATCAAAAGAGACAAAGAAGGGCATTACATAATGGTAAAAGGATCAATGCAACAAGAAGAGCTAACGATCCTAAATATATATGCACCCAATACAGGAGCACCCAGATACATAAAGCAATTTCTTAACGACCTACAAAGAGACTTAGACTCCCACACAATAATAGTGGGAGACTTTAACACCCCACTCTCAATATTAGACAGAACATTAACAAGGATATCCAGGACTTGAACTCAGATCTGGACCAAGCAAACCTAATAGACATCTACAGAACTCTCCACCCCAAATCCACAGAATATACATTCTTCTCAGCACCGCATCGTGCCTACTCTAAAATTGACCACATAATTGGAAGTAATTCACTCCTCAGCAAATGCGAAAGAATGGAAATCATAACAAACAGCCTCTCAGACTACAGTGCAATCAAATTAGAAGTCAGGATTAAGAAACCCACTCAGAACCGCACAACTTCATGGAAACTGAACTGGCTCATGAATGTCAACTGGATAAACAATAAAATGAAGGCAGAAATAAAGATGTTCTTCGAAACCAACGAGAATGAAGACACAATGTACCAGAATCTCTGGGACACATTTGAAGCAGTGTCTAGAGGAAAATTTACAGCAATGAATGCCCACATGAGAAGCAAGGAAAGATCTAAATCGACACCCTATTATCAAAATGGAAAGAATTAGAGGAGCAAGATCAAAAAAACTCAAAAGCTAGCAGAAGACAACTAAGATCAGATCAGAACTGAAGGAGATAGAGACACAAATAACCTTTCAAAAAATCCATAAATCCATGAGTTGGTTTTGTGAAAAGATCAACAAAATAGACACACTGCTATCCAGATTAATAAAAAAGAAAAGAGAGAAAAATCAAATAGATGCAAAAAAAATGATAAAAGGGATATCACCACCAATTCCACAGAAATACAAACTGCCATCAGGGATTACTACAAACAACTCTATGCACATGAACCAGTAAACCTGGAAGAAATAGATAAATTCCTGGACACTTGCACCATCCCAAGCCTAAACCAGGAAGAAGTTGAAACCCTGAATAGACCAATAACAAGGGCTGAAGTTGAGGCAGCAATTAATAGCCTACCAACCAAAAAAAAAAGCTCAGGTCCAGATGGTTTCACAGCTGAATTCTACCAGATATACAAAGAGGAGCTGGTACCATTCCTCCTGAAACTATTCCAAACAATACAAAAAGAGGGAATCTTCCTTAATTCATTTTATGAGACCAACATCATCCTGATACCAAAACCTGTCAGACACACAACTAAAAAAAAAAAAAAAAAAACACCTCCTCTCCGTATGCAATATTCACAGAGTTTTACAACCATCACCACAGTCCATTTTCAAACACTTTTATCACCGCCCCTGCCAAAGAACTTCACGCCCCCCACAGTCACTCCCCACCAGTGCCTAGAAGCCGCCGGTCTGCTTTCTGACTCTGTGGATTTGCCTGTTCTGAAAGGGAATATTTCCTAGAAAGAGAATGAAGCACACAGGATGTGTCCTCTGCACCTTGCTTCTTTCACTCAGCAGCATGTTTCCAGGCCCGTCCCGGGCGTAGCAGGTGTCAGTACTTCTTTTCATAGCTAAGTAATATTCCACAGGAATAGCTCACACTTGGCTTATTCACCTGTCATTTGAGGGACATGAGGGTTGTTTCCGCTTTTTGGCTATTGTGAATAAAGCTGCTATGAACATTTTGTGTTTGTTTTTGGACCTATGCTCCTATTTCTCTGGGTACATATTTAGGAGTGGGTCATGTGGTCACTGTGTCTCATCTTATGTCACTCCATTTGTGACAACTGTCTATTCTTAGAAGGCTGCTGTCAGAAGCACTAACACAGAAGAATGTCATTGGCTGATTCCTTTCTTCATGCATTCATTTGCTCTTTAATTCATTTCTTCATCCATTCATCTATTCATCTGTCCACTCAGGACTATCTAGGGAACAGCCTCTACCCGGCCAAGCAAGTTCCAGGGAAGGGACCACCAGACAGGGCTCCTGCATCTAAGAACCTTCCAGTCTCACAGGGAGTCTCACCAGAGAGCCAGCATTTGCAAGAAGGGCACAACGGGGTAGTGCTGTGAAAGCATGGACCCTGTGCATCTCCCGCAGGTGGGATCAGGTGGTCACAGGCATCAGAGCAGCACCTACATGGCCCAACACTAGGCACCCACCACAGGACCTGTCACTATCCCCCGCCTGCCTTTCCCATCTGTCCCCATCATGCCCATTCCAGGCTCATCCCTCCTGGAGACCAGTCATCTGCCTCCTGATCTCACCTTGGCAGGGAGCATTCCTGACTCTCACCCTCCTGTGATCCAGGCTGGCTGTGCCATATCTGCCCCAGGGCCGTTGTGTGCTGAGCCCCTCCTGTCCCTCTCCAATGCCCTGGTTATGGATGCTGGCTCTGGCCAGTCTCCCTGGGACAGTGGGGGTCCTCAAAAGCCCGTTATGGATGCTGGCTCTGAGTGGTCTCCCTATGAGAATGGGGGTCCTCATGGGCAGGGCTTCTGTCAGGCTGTCTGTCTTCCCTGGGCCTGGCTTGGCTGTGTCCAGATGGTGTTCCAGAGACACCAATGAGTGAGGGAACACATAAGCAGATACATGAGCGAGCCAAGGACTCCGGTTCACTGCTCCCTTCAGTGCCGCTGACCACAGCCCTGCCCTCCACCCACCCCGGGGAGCTGGGTCCTGACTGGCGCCTGTGTGTGTTGGTGCAGGGTCGGGAAGCTGGTGGACAGCAGCATGGACATCCAGGCCATCCAGCTCCCTGCCCTGCAGTACCAGCATGAGAGGCGCGCCAGCGACTGGGCTGTGGACAGCAACCTCTGCGGGGCCATGGACCCCACCGACGGCATTGGTGCCCTCATCGAGGAGGAGCGCACTGCTGTCATGCTCAACACCGGGGTGAGTGTCCTGGTGGGCGGGTAGGCAGCAGGGGAAGGGCAGCGACCCCAAATGCCTCGTGTGAGCCAATGCAGAGGAGAAACCGCAAGTTGGGAAATGGGGTCCGGGAGGGTCAGCACACCAGGCAGAGGGTGGGCAACAGCTCGCACTGCATGGGTCGGCAAGGAGAAGGGATATGGAGCATTTGAATGGAGCAACTGGAATTTTTCACGCCCTACCTTGGGCACAGCGCTCTGCTCACCAGGAGCTTTCCCGGTGCCCAGCTTTGTGTTGTTGAGGCTTTCCAGCAGCTGATGACAGGGCAGGAGTTTGCTGCTCCCAGTTCACAGATGGGAAGGCAAGGCCTGGGCCAAAGCCAGATGTGACAGAGTGACAGAGCTCGGTCTGATCCCCCGTCAGCATGAGCTCAAAGCCCTGTTGCTGTCTGCCTCGGCAGACCAGGAAGGGACAAAGCTCGAGACAGTCAGGGTGGTGGGGAGGCTTGGCCATCTTTTCCTGTCACCTGTGTGGTGGTGTCTCTGTGCAGCAGCGGGAGGGCAGGGGACAGCAGCTGGTGCTCTACTGTCTTGAGACAATGAAACAGTGTCTGGGCTGGGCACGATATTTCACACCTGTAATCCCAGCACATTGGGAAGCCAAGGCAGGCAGATTACTTGAGGTCAGGAGTTTGAGATCTGCCTGACCAACATGGCAAAACCCCATTTCTACCAAAAATACAAAATTTAGGCATGGTGGCAGGTACCTGTAATTCCAGCTATTCGGGAGGCTGAGGCAGGAGAATTGCTTAAACCGGGAGGCCGAGGCTGCAGTGAGGCAAGATCATGCCGCTGCACTCCACCCCAGGTGACAGAGTGACCCTGTCTCAAAAATATAAAATAGTGTCCACCTTGCCTACATGGCCACTGTGAGGCTCCAGACACCAACGTGCAGGCCCGGTGGAGACCTGCAGAGTCTGCACAGGCAAGCCTGCCATGTGGTACACTAAGCTCCTCCCACGGCCATTTCAACGCCCCGGGAGTATCTGGTGCAACCTCAGCTCCAGGGACCCAGGCTGGCACCACACAGGGCAGCACCTGCCGTAGGTGGGCGGGGGTCAGGTGCTGGCTCCCAAATGGTGTCGGTGTTCCGTGCGTCCTCTCTGCCACAGCTCACCCTGCACTGCCAGCAGTTCTGGGCCATGTTCCTGAAGAAGGCTGCATACAGCTGGCGTGAGTGGAAGATGGTGGCGGCCCAGGTCCTGGTGCCTGTGACCTGCGTCACCCTGGCCCTCCTGGCGATCAACTACTCCTCGGAGCTGTTTGACGACCCCATGCTGAGGCTGACCCTCGGCGAGTATGGCAGAACCGTCGTGCCCTTCTCGATTCCCGGGACCTCCCGGCTGGGTCAGCAGCTGTCAGAGCATCTGAAAGACTCACTGCAGGCTGAGGAACAGGAGCCCCGGGAGGTGCTTGGTAAGGGGCGTCCCGGGAGCTGGGGGCGAGTCATGTGGCCAGAGTGCAGCTTCCTGACTGCAGGAGTATCAACATCTGGGGAGGATGGTTCTTGGCTGTTCCGCCTGCAGCCCTGACCTTGCCCCACTGCATCATGATCATCAAACATGCCCAAAACATTGCCTATGTCCCCTGGGTGGCAGATCTTGGCACTGTGTCAGGGGAAGCGCCCTAGGGATGCCAGAGACACAGGCACGGCACTGGGGCCGGGCTCTGTCAGGCGCCTCTTTACTGAAGCTGTGTCAGGATCATTCACGGGCAAAATGCAGAAGCATAATGACTTCACACTACCTTTGCTTTGTGACAATGCTGGCCACAGTGTGCCTTCGTGTGACAGGGTGTTTTCTTCCAACACTTTAAAACACGATTCTCAGCCGGGCTCAGTGGCTCACACCTGTTATCCCAGCACTTTGGGAGGCTGAGGTGGGCAGATCACTTGAGGACACGAGTTTGAGACCAGTCTGGCTAACGAGGCAAAACTCTGTCTCTACTAAAATACAAAAATTAGCTGGGCATGGTGGTGGGCGCCTGTAATTGCAGCTACTCTGGAGGCTGAGGCAGGAGAATCGCTTGAACTCGGGAGGTGGAGGCTGCAGTGAGCTGAGATCGCGCCATGCACTCCAGCCTGGGCAACAGAGCAAGACTTTGTCTCAAGAAAAATGTCTTGGTAGTCACAGTTGGATACTGCCCCAGGCTCCGAACAGGAACTGTGCTCTAATTAATGAAACCTGCTGGAAGGTTTTCTCATTTTGCAGCTCCCTTCCTGGTTCCTGACCAGCATTCGAGGTTCCGCATACTGAATAATGACTAAACCTTGGCAAAAATTAGGCTCTTCTTAGGAAGAGAGTGATGGGGCAGGCAGCTCAGAGGGTGCCAGCACCACTGCATTGGGTTCCTGATTAGCCATGTGCAGACGGTGGCGGGTGCCCGTGTGTTGGCTACTCCTGTGTCGCCTGACTCTGCCATTGCTCCCCAGGTGACCTGGAGGAGTTCTTGATCTTCAGGGCCTCTGTGGAGGGGGGCGGCTTTAATGAGCGGTGCCTCGTGGCAGTGTCCTTCAGAGACGTGGGAGAGCACACAGTCACCGCCTTATTCAACAACCAGGCGTACCACTCCCCAGCCACCGCCTTGGCCGTCGTGGACAACCTTCTGTTCAAGCTGCTGTGTGGGCCTCACGCCTCCATCGTGGTCTCTAACTTTCCCCAGCCCCGGAGTGCCCTGCAGGCCGCCAAGGACCAGTTCAACGAGTATGTGTGCTGCTCGTCCAGCCTGGCCACATACCCCCAGGATCAACTGCTCTGGGCACTGCCACAGGCCTATAGATAGAGCATTGTGTCTGCCCTCCCAAAGCCCCTGGGTCTGGTGGGGGACCCCTGCCATGTCCCTCCACTGTCCACAACCCCCACTCCCTGTGACAGCAGATGAGCTGTGAGCCATCCCATGTAGTGCAGTTCTTACGGGGACCCCTGAGGGCTCGGCAGGCAGCCCTCCCTTCTTCCCCCATATCCACCTGGCTCCTGCCAGCCACTGTCCTTGCTCCGCGCTGCTCTTCCCTGTGGTGTATGCGGCGTGGCCATGCCCCAGGACAGTGCCCACTGGCAAGGACTCGGGTGGCTGCACGTCAGGAGCCTGTCATGCCCCCATGCCAGCCACAGGGCCCCAGAGCTCCAGGGAGCACCCAGAGGAGGCCAAAAATTCTGTTAATTTCAGAATCGCCACTCCTCCTCAGGGCAGTGTGGTCTCCACTGGCCTTCCAGGCTAGGCCTAGGCCTGGAGATGTCCAGGCCAAGCTTCTGGCTCCATCCCTGCCCCGAAAGCAGAAAAGCAGCAGCCCTCGATCTGCTCTCCTTACTGTAAATTCAGGATCTTGGAACGACGCACAGAGGCTGGGAGAGGCCTTCCCTTTGCCATACTCCAGGAGGAGGAGGCAGGGCTCAGGGCCTCCATACCTGGGCAGGGTCGCCGCCGGGCAGCGGTGGGGCTGAGGGTTGGGTGGGGGTGATAAGTGAGAGCCACACTGCCATCGCCGTCGTCAGCACAGGAAGTTTAGAGGAACCATTCTCCGTGGGGGCGGGTTTTCCTGGTGCAGAGCCGTGGCGCTGGTGCTCTCCCATAAGCCCCTTTGGTGGCTGGGCTGCTGCCCTGCATGCCTTGGGCGATCATAATTGAGACCCCAACCTTTCCTGCCGCCCAGATGTGCTGTGCTCCGTCGCTGACCTTCCCTGTCCCCTGCAGGGGCCGGAAGGGATTTGACATTGCCCTCAACCTGCTCTTCGCCATGGCATTCTTGGCCAGCACGTTCTCCATCCTGGCGGTCAGCGAGAGGGCCGTGCAGGCCAAGCATGTGCAGTTTGTGAGCGGAGTCCACGTGGCCACTTTCTGGCTCTCTGCTCTGCTGTGGGACCTCATCTCCTTCCTCATCCCCAGTCTGCTGCTGCTGGTGAGCACAGAGGGTGCTGGCTCCATTCCCCTGCAGACCGCAGGGTGCTTGCTCTGGGGACCCCTGTGCAGAACCAGAACCAGCCAGGCAGCCTAGGCTGGCAGCTCAGCCCGACTCCAGGAGGATGGCTGGAATCCCCCGGCAGCTGCCACCTTGCCTCCTCCCTGCATTCCAGCCTCTGCCCTCCATGCATGGTTACAGCTCCCGGCGCAAGGGGAGAAGGGGAAACTGGGGCAGAGAGGGTCCTGGGGCTGAAGCCACCACGGGGGGACAGACACGGCCTGTGGGGCTGATGGGCACGGGCTGGCTGACTGGAAGAGGTCTGAGGACCTCCAAATGCTCCTCTCACCCGTCCCTACCTGTGAGCTGCTCGCCGCTTGGCGTGCACAGCAGTGCCTCCCTGTGCCACCGCAGGTGGTGTTCAAGGCCTTCGACGTGCGTGCCTTCACGCGGGATGGCCACATGGCCGACACTCTGCTGCTGCTCCTGCTCTACGGCTGGGCCATCATCCCTCTCATGTACCTGATGAACTTCTTCTTCTCCGGGGCGGCGACTGCCTACACGAGGCTGACCATCTTCAACATCCTGTCGGGCATCGCCACCTTCCTGATGGTCACCATCATGCGCATCCCAGGTGGGTGCCTGGAGACGACCCCCAACCCCCATGGCCACCCATGGAGCCACTCTGCCCAGACAAGGAGGCACCAGCCACAGCCGAGGCAGGACTCAAGCACTGGGCCCAGCTCATGCTCACCAGCCCCTCTGCTCCAGCTGGCCCTGCTTGGCCAGCCACAGCTGGTGAGCAGGCATCTGCAGGGTCCTTGCCCTATGCAGAGCCAGCAGGGGCATTCCCGGGAGGTGCCCCCTTACTCTGCACAGCGTGGTGAAGGCCCTGTGCCGGCCCTGACCAGGCCTATCCTGGAGGTGGGTATGGTGTGCCTCCAAGCGTGCACTGATCTTACCTCCTCACCGCAGCTGTAAAACTGGAAGAACTTTCCAAAACCCTGGATCACGTGTTCCTGGTGCTGCCCAACCACTGTCTGGGGATGGCAGTCAGCAGCTTCTACGAGAACTACGAGACGCGGAGGTACTGCACCTCTTCCGAGGTTGCCGCCCACTACTGCAAGAAACACGGTGAGTGTCCAGCCCTCCTCCGCTTCCAACCCTCCGGACGTGGCCCAGGGAGAGGGCTCCTCTGTGTCTGCACGGAGCCGCCCCGCCTCACATGGTAGCCCCCTCGCACCCTCTTGCTCCTGGGCCCTGTGCCTGACCTCCCACTCTCCCATCTGCCTCAGTGTCTGGCCGTCTGTAAAAAGGAACCACAGAGCAGGGTTTCACAGCAGGAGTGAATCCCCCATGGCTCCGGGGAGGGCGCTCCAAGCATCCTGGACTCCTGGCCGCAGCCTCCCTCTGGACTGATCTCTGTCTCTGTCCTGGCATGGCAGCCCCTGTCTCTGTCTCAAATCTCCTTCTGCCTTTCTCTTAAAAGAACACTTGCTCTTGGGTTTCAGGCCCACCTAATCCAGCGTTTCACCTTAAGATCTTACTCATCACATCTTCAGAGACCCTGTTTCTAAGCAAGATCACAACCCCGGGTTCAGGGGGACAGGACTTGGACCTGTCCTGTGGGGCCTCCTCAGCCCCTCACACACCCCTCTGTGCTTGTAATGGTCTCTGTCCTGGCCAGGAGGAGGCTTGGGTTTCCCACAGACCCTTTGCTTCTCAGGCGGGCCGTCCCTACCCTGGGCCTGCCGCTTCGCTTATGGGATTGCATTGGATTGTTACATGCCTGGCCCCTCTCTGAGCCATGGTGCCTTGAGGGGCAACCATGACCTACTCACCTTCACAATTCAGCACGGTCCCTGACTCAGGGACACAGGGGTATGAGCGGGTATCCAGGGTGCCCCGTGGAGGGGACCCTGTTGCAGGTGCCTTGAGCACCTTGGGGAGGGGAGTGGAGGCCGGGAATCTGGGAGGGGAGGTGGGTGCCCCAGGCCTCGGAGCACAGTGACTCCCTCGCCCGGCAGACATCCAGTACCAGGAGAACTTCTATGCCTGGAGCGCTCCAGGGGTCGGCAGGTTCGTGGCCTCCATGGCCACCTCAGGATGCACCTACATCATCCTGCTCTTCCTCATCGAGACCAACCTGCTGCAGAGACTCAGGGGCATCCTCTGTGTCTTCTGGCGGAGGCGGACGCTGGTGAGTGGCTCCAGGAGCCCGGGACGCTGGCGGGATGTTCCCCACGCCTCTGCTTGGGCCCAGCATGACCCAGGGCAGCCTCCACCTCCCTGTCCACCAGGCAGCTCCTGTACCAGGCAGCCTCCCACTCTGTGGCCTCAGCACCAGCCAGCACTCACAGCCAGGGCAGGGCACAGCCCTTGTCACTCATGAGGGCTGTCAAGTTCTGAGCCCCTGCCGAGGAGTCAGCCCAGGGACCCAGTGCCATCTTGCTAAGCAGAGGTGGTGTCCAGGGACACCCAGTGCCCAGAGGAGAGGGACGTGGGGCCAAGGGGTCCTCCACATGTTTACTGAAAATGTTCATTTTTTCAGGTTTCCATCCCCTCCCTCAAACAAACAAAATCAAACCTGTTGGCGTTGGATTGCACACACAGCTTAGCCAAGGGGGAGTTTCCTTTTTTAAAACCGTCTGACTTCTCTAAAACGGGATCTCTCTCCATGTGTTAAAATCTTTGGCCAGGCATGGTGGCTCACACCTGTAATCCCAGCACTTCAGAAGGCAGAGGTGGGCAGATCACCTGAGGCCAGGAGATCAAGACCAGCCTAGCCAACATAGTGAGACCCTATCTCTTCTAAAAAGTTTTAAAAATTAGCCTGGCATGATGGTACACACCTGGAGTCCCAGCTACTAGGGAGGCTGAGATAGGAGGCTTAAGCCTGGGAGGTCCAGGCTGCAGTAAGCTATCATGGCACCACTGCATTCCAGCCTGGGTGACAGAGCAAGACCCCATCTCTAAATTTGAAAACAAAAATCTTACTTTAAGGCTGTGCATGGTAGCTCACACCTATAATCCAAGCAGTTTGGGAGGCTGAGGTGGATGGATCACCAAAGGTCAGGAGTTTGAGATCAGCCTGGCCAACATGGCGAAATCCCATCTCTACTAAAAATACAAAAATTAGCCAGGCATGGTGGTGCACACCTGTAATCCCAGCTGCTACTTAAGAGGATGAGGCAGGAGAATCACTTGAACCTGGGAGGCCGAGGTTGCAGTGAGCCAAGATCACACCACTGCACTGCAGCCTGGGTGACAGAGTGAGACTCTGTCTCAAAAAAAATTCAAATTGTTAAAAAATCTTATTTTAGGCCAGGCATGGTGGCTCATGCCTGTAATCCCAGCACTTTGGGAGGCCAAGGTGGGCGAATCACCCGAGGTTGGGAGTTCAAGACCATCTCCACTAAAAATGCAAAAATAGCCGGGCATGGTGGCACATGCCTGTAATCCCAGCTACTCGGGAGGCTGAGGCAGGAGAATCACTTGAACACGGGAGGCGGAGGTTGCGGTGAGCCGAGATTGCGCCATTGCACTCCAGCATGGGCAACAAGAGCAAAACTGCATCTCAAAAAAAAATTTTATTTTATATTCCCTAGCAGAGATTTAGGATTTTTCTCCATGAGTCCCACACAATTCTTTTTCCTCAGGTAGTTTATGTCTCCTGAATGCTAGTTTAGCCCAGTAAGACCACTGTGTCTCCTGGTAAAAGATCTGAGTCACACCTGTGGGGCCAGAGATGGGTACAAGAAGCCTTGGAGGCCTTAGTTCCACCAGACCTCCCACATCCACCCCCGCCCCTCCCTTCTCCACAGAAGCCGCCCTGCGGCTGAGTTCATGCATGTGGTCTTTGTCTTGGTCAATCAGACAGAACTGTACACCCGGATGCCTGTGCTTCCTGAGGACCAAGATGTGGCAGATGAGAGGACCCGCATTCTGGCCCCCAGCTCAGACTCCCTGCTCCACACACCTCTGATTATCAAGGAGCTCTCCAAGGTACCTTTGCGATTTGGGGTGGGGTCCTTCCTTCCAGGTGCCTACCCGGCTGTCCCTGGGGTCCGACCCTGTTCCTGGAAGTTCGAGGGGCTGAGGCTCAGGCTGCTCTGCTCTGCATCCAGGCCTCCACATTCCTTGTTCTCTGCTGGGTGCCTGCAGGTGTACGAGCAGCGGGTGCCCCTCCTGGCCGTGGACAGGATCTCCCTCGCGGTGCAGAAAGGAGAATGCTTTGGCCTTCTGGGCTTCAACGGAGCCGGGAAGACCACGACTTTCAAAATGCTGACTGGGGAGGAGAGCCTCACTTCTGGGGACGCCTTTGTCGGAGGTCACAGCATCAGCTCTGATGTTGGGAAGGTGGGTGCAGCCAGGGAGGCTCCGAAGGGGTGAGGCAGGCATAGCTGGAGGGGGCACCCTGGAGGCAGGGACGGAGGGACGCTGTCCTCAAACAGCTGCTACATCTGTGGCTGGCAGTGGGCCCAGCACGTGCCTGCGGACAGCGAGACAAGGTAATGAGCTAACTAAGCTTTGCCAGAACTAGGCAGGTGATGGGAGGAGAGAGAGATAGGTGCCAATATTCATGAGCCCGGAGAAATGCATTCAGCAGCGACAGCCACCTCTGTGCAGAGGCCATTCTGTGTCCAGGCAGCTCAGGTGTGGGTTTAGAGGCCTTGCTGAGTGAAGGAACCGAAGGCCCGGGGCCTGCTCACAATTTTCCCACGTTGAGCTGAACCCCACCAGCTCCCCTGCAGAAGAAGGAAGACCAGAGGCAGCCCTCCTGCGCCCCTGTGCGGGGCCTGCATGGAAGGTTGAGTGTGCTGAGCAGAGCAGGGGAAATGGAAGGTGGAGCCTGAACCTGAGAAGTGGTGGTGGATTCCCCTCCTGAGCTCATGGCAGGGGGTCCTGGACAGCGGAGGCCGCGGGCCAGAGCACATGGAGGCCCTCTCTAGAGGAAAGCCTCATCCTAGGCTGCAGACTCCACCATAGAGTGTTCCAGGACTTAGAGGTGATGCACAGCAAACAAACAGAGGAGTCGGTACCGTGGCTGGAAGCCACAGACACACGCCCCATGGGGCACACACAGGCATTAGATCCGTAACACCAGGCCAGATTATAAAAGTTTATAAATCACTGTGTCTACCGAAATCAATGATGCCATTAAAAATCTATGCAAGGGGCCAGGCACGGTGGCTCACAGCTGTAATCCCAGCACTTTGGGAGGCCAAGGCAGGTGGATCACAAGGTCAAGAATTTGAGACCAACCTGGCCAACATGGTGAAACCTCATCTCTACTAAAAAATACTAAAGTTAGCTGGGTGTGGTGGTGCACGCCTGTAGTCCTAGGTACTTGGGAGGCTGAGGCAGGAGAATCACTTGAACCCAGGAGGCACAGGTTGCAGTGAGCTGAGATTGCACCACTGCACTCCTGCCTGGTGACAGAGCGAGACTCTGTCTCAAAAAAAAAAAAAAAATCTATGCAAGGGAGAGAAAACCGTATGTGATCTAGCAATGGAGGAGAGGGTGAGAAGTCCCCACTACATGTAATCCCAAGTTCCAGAAAGAAAGAGAGAGTGGTAGGGGTAGTGGCCAAAAAGGTATTGGCTAAGACTTCCCAAATCGATTAAAAACAGATTCTGAGCTGGGTGCCATGGCATATGCCTGTAATCCCAGCTTTGGGAGGCCCAGGCAGACAGATCACTTGAGGTCTGGAGTTTAAGACCAGCCTAGCCAACATGGCAAAATGCTGTCTCTACCAAAGAAATATACAAAAATTAGCCGGGCGTGGTGGCACGTGCCTATAATCCTAGCTACTCGGGAGCCTGAGGCACGAGAATCACTTGAACCCAGGAGGCAGAGGATGCAGTGAGCCGAGATTGTGCCACTGCACTCCAGCCTGGGTGACAGAGTGAGACTCTATCTCAAAAAAAGAAATAGAAAAAAAGATTTTGGACCCCACACAGTTTTATCTGGTAAAGCAAATGATTAGATGACTTGGGGCCGAAAATAAAAGAGATTTTGGAAGCCTGAGGACCCCAAGGAAAGAAGGTAAAGAAAAAGAAATCCAGTCTCTGGAATTCACAAACCCAGGCGCTCCTGCCCCCCACCAGCTGCCGAAGGTAGCTAAGCAGGCATATCCTAGTTCTGCTGGGCACGGTCACTTGCACAGAGAATAGCGCTGCACCATCTTACCAAGCAGTGCGCACTCCAGAGGTGCTGCCCACAAATCTCTCTTCTTAGAGGGAGAAGAAAGGGTCCTAGCACATGAGATGTCCCAGGCGTGAGCAAGTGGTCAGCCAGCTCTGAGTCTGCCTCTACGTAAAGTGTGTGTAGTAGTCATAGCATGTGATCCATGAGGCCATTCTTGCACCACCTAACCCCATGGCTGCCTGTCCTGGACCAGGCTCTGGGAGCAGCTTTGGGAGCCTCCCTGCACCAGCCACATCCTTCCTGGGTCCATGTTCCAAGAGCTTCTTCCACTATGGGCAGCCACCAGGGCCTGTGCACAGCTCCAGCACCCCGCTGTGCTGAGACCAGCTTGGTCGTGAAGACCCCAACCCAGGCGATGCTGAAGGAATTAAGAAACAGACACAAGGATAGACTGCAGAGTGGGCTCAGGGGGCTAACAGCATTCCAAGCTGAGAGCCCAGAGCAGACTCTGACCCACGTATTTATTCTTTGTGAACTGTGTTTTTTCACAGAATAAAGATAAACTAAGCAGGCAGATAGTGCCTGTTCACAACTAATTAAAGATAAACTAGAAAGCATTCTTTAGGAGGGAGCAACGGGGGCTAAGTCACACATCCTGTGTTTAAAGAACTGGTTTAACTAGTGCATGACCTGTATATACTGTCTACTATTTTAGAATGCACTGAGCAGTTTTCCGCCTGGGGACGGCTCGGTGTTTCTTGCTGTCATTCTCAGGAAACAGTATAATCCATCACACACATCAAGACCTGTCCCCATCACCACTATACACACACATACACACACATGCACGCTGTCAGGGACCACAGACAGGTGCAGAGGTGGGCACCTCAAGGTTAGACCCTGTGGTCCTCTGGAGGAAAGAGGCTTCCCTCTGACCCACTTCCCTCCCCGGCTATGCTCTGACCCCAGGTGCGGCAGCGGATCGGCTACTGCCCACAGTTTGATGCCTTGCTGGACCACATGACTGGCCGGGAGATGCTGGTCATGTATGCTCGGCTCCGGGGCATCCCTGAGCGCCACATTGGGGCCTGCGTGGAGAACACTCTGCGGGGCCTGCTGCTGGAGCCACATGCCAACAAGCTGGTCAGGACGTACAGGTGCGCCCGAGCCTGACCCTTCCCAGACTGGATTCACAGTCAGGGTCCCCGTAGCATAGAGCTGGGAGTGACCACACAGGTCAGTGGCCGGAGCTCCTGCTTGTGGCTCCAGGATGGAGCTGGGATTTGGTGGCATGATCCAGGTAGCTCCACGTAGGAGAGAGACTGCCCTGACAGTTCCTGTCACCTAGGTACAAAGCCAGAAGCAAGAGTTGCCAGGGTCCCTGGCAGGCCTTTCTTAGGTGTGGGCAGATGTGTACCTGTGTGGGTGTGTGCACCAGGCCCCTGAGCACAGCCTTCTCTGAGGCCTCCAGCTCTATGTGACGGGCTCTCCAGATGCACACAGCTCCTTCCTCTTCACTAGGGCTGTTCTGCAATTGCTGGGTGTGAGCCTCTGCAGGGACATGGGCCTCCACTGGGATACAGGAGCCAATGCTAACTCTCAGCCTTATTCCCCCACCTGGCACCTGCCTGCCCCCAGCGGTGGTAACAAGAGGAAGCTGAGCACTGGCATCGCCCTTATTGGAGAGCCTGCCGTCATCTTCCTGGACGAGCCATCCACTGGCATGGACCCCGTGGCCCGACGCCTGCTCTGGGACACTGTGGCACGAGCCCGCGAGTCCGGCAAGGCCATCGTCATCACCTCTCACAGGTATAGAGCCTGGGTCTGTGGGTCACTGGAAGTTTCAGAACTGGGTGGGCTGTGGAGGAGCCAGGTGGCCACACTCTGATCGTGGGTATCAGGAACAGCCTGATCAGGAGGCCAGTGCCTTCCTGTCTGCAAGAGCCTTTGGCACTCCCAGCCCTGTCTCAGGCCCCACCCTCTCCCCAGCATGGAAGAGTGTGAGGCCCTGTGCACCCGGCTGGCCATCATGGTGCAGGGGCAGTTCAAGTGCCTGGGCAGCCCCCAGCACCTCAAAAGCAAGTTCGGCAGCGGCTACTCCCTGCGGGCCAAGGTCCGGAGCGAAGGGCAGCAGGAGGCGCTGGAGGAGTTCAAGGCCTTCGTGGACCTGACCTTTCCAGGTGTGTCCCAGCCCTGGCAGCCCCCACTGGGTGGGCCCTGGGCCCCTGTCTAGGCCTCTCCCATCTGCTGTGAAGAATGTCTGTGCCTCACCCCTGCCATGTCCCATCTCCCCGATCCCTGG